>PVIR01034952.1:0-16832 GCA_004026965.1 Petromus typicus | reverse complement strand
ACATAACAATACTGGGTGTGGAGACTCACCCCAGCAGCAACCAGTACCACATACCACAGTGCCGGGTGTGGTGGCTCACGCCTGTAATCCCAGCACTCGGGAGGCAGAGGCAGGAGGATTGTGATGTGAGTTTGAGGCTGAGCTCAGGGCCAGCCTGAACCACAAAGCGAGACCCTGTCTCAAAAAACCTTAAAAAAAATAAATAAATAAATAAATAAAGGTGTCAGAAAGGTGCTCTGTGCACCTATAGTTTCTGCTACTCTGGAGATGAGACAGAAGGATTCGTCAAGCCTGAAAATTCAGGGTCAATATGAGCAAAAGAGCAAGACCTTGCCTCAGAAAACAAAAGCGAGTCAGGCATGGCACGGTAGTGCGTGGCTCATATCCCAGAATTCTGTGAAGCTGAAGCAGGAGGATCAGAAGTTGGAGTATAGCCTGGGTAAACTAATAACTTTGCGAGACCGTCAAAGTTTTTTTAAAAAGGGTTGGGCCACAGTTGAGTGTGAGGTGCCTGGGTTCAACCCCTAGGACTGCAAATAACTAGATAAATAACAACCAATATTAAAACGTGAAAACCCCAAATTGGGCCAAGGAATAGTTCATTGGGAGAGTGTTTCACTAGCATTCTGGAGGCCCTGGATTTGATTCCCTGTACTGTGAAAAACAAACCAAACCTCAACAGGGTGGAGGCACACTGCGTGTCCTAAATTAACATGTTCTGTTATTACAAGGGCTTTTTGGGTTTTCTGGATGACTTAAACTCGAACTTTCTCCACTCCTTTGCCAGTGTCCCCAGTGTAAACTTCATCAGCTCCTATAATAGAGCCCAGAGCCAGTTACTCCAAGACACCCAGCATAGGACTTGGAGTTAAATCAAGGTAAGTGATGTTCCATGAATGACTAAGTAGTGTCATATGTTTTCTTCCTTTGAAGAGTGACAACCCTCTGCCAAAGCAGCAAAGCGGGAACCCACTTCAGATGCCAGTCGCTCCGCTTGGTTCCCGTAGTCTCTTGGTCTCCCTGGGCTGAGGTTTCCTAAAAACAGCTTTGGGACCTTCTAGTGGATGAGAACTTGCCATTTATTCTCAAACTCTACAGCTCCGTGCTGCCCTCTGCTGCCCGATGCCCCAGCGATGCCACGGAAGGACTCAAATGGCTGAACGGCCAGAGGACTTCAGAGACCCCCAGCGTCCAAGGACTGAGTGACCCAGTGTCAGAGAAGGAACCATAACCAAATGACAAGGAAATTTAATTAAGCTCTGGGTAACAAGCTACAGGCCCAGGAGATTCAGTAACTCTGGGATCCATCCACTTTGTGACCCTAAAACCTAGTGACCCTGCTAGGGTCCGAGAGGGAACACATGATTTAGGTCCCAGGGATTTAGGATCAAGGCGTCTCCACCTCCAAGGTGTTAGGACCTGAGCAGAGAAGGAGAAAGCTCAGCGGCCATAGGGCTCAGAAATCTCATTATAATGGTGCTACCCAGAGCTCTCTAACTGCCCCCCCCCCGCCCCATCCGTTCCCTAAATATTCTTTGGTGAGGCCTCCAAGGCGTGGACCAATCAAAACTCTCCTCGTGTCTCCAGCCCTCCCCCAGCTACTGCGAGGGTGGGCTGGAGGCGGATCCCTCACGTCAACCCAATGGCAGTGCAGATCCAGCGCCGCGCCGGCCCGCGATTGGCTGCCGCCTGCGGGCGCTGTCAGGGCTGGATTGGTGTGCGAGGGGACGGAAGCAGCCGGTCTCCAGAGCTGCAGAAGACTGGCGGGGCGATGCGGAGCGCGGGCTGCGGCGCGGCTGCGGGGCCGGTGCTGCTGGCGCTCCTGCTGATGCTCTTGGTACCAGATTGTAGTGCCACCAAGACTGGCTTGGGCCCTGTGACCTGCGGGTCGGTACTGAAGCTTTTCAACACGCAACACAGAGTGCGGCTGCACTCGCACGACATCAAATACGGGTCTGGTGCGTGGAGCCTGCGCGGGCCATAGCCAGGGGGCGAGGCAGGGAGTCCGATCGGGGTTGCGGGGCTGGGGTCTAGGGATGCTGGGGCAGTGAGAGCCCAGGATCAGGGCTTGAAGGAGATCGTCTAGATATGGCGCGAGTCGGATGACCGTGAAGGGCGGGTGGAGGGACTCGGGAGGTCCGGCGGGGTTGGAGGCGAGAGCCACGGGAGCCCCAGTGCAGGTGTCGCGGCGAAAACTTGGAGTTAGAAGTTAGGCGACTGACAGACCTTGTGGTTGGCCGTTGTGTCATCTCTCAGGGAGCGGCCAACAGTCGGTGACTGGTGTGGAGGCACCGGACGACGCCAATAGCTACTGGCGGATCCGCGGGGCGCCGGAGGGCGGATGCCCGCGCGGGTCCCCCATCCGCTGCGGGCAGCCCGTACGGCTCACGCACGTACTAACTGGCAAGAACCTGCACACACACCATTTCCTGTCGCCGCTGTCCAATAACCAGGTACGTCTCTTCCCTGGCCCCCAGGGAAGACTCTTGACCTCTGTGTGGGGACAGAAACATGGATGCCAGTTTGAGACTTGGGGGCGGGCGGGGGTGGGGCGAGGATCAAACTCAGGACCTTGCACTTCCCAGGCAGGTGGCAGGATCACTGAGCTACATCCTCTGCCAAGATTTCCCCTTACTGTCTCTCTGAACTCCAGGTTCTGTGAAAAGGGAATTTCAATTTACAAATGATTACTGAGCGCCTGCTCCTTTTGGTGTCACAGAGGTAGGGTACTGCACACAGGAACTCCAGCCCAACAAGAAGGCAGATGAAAGAAGTCCTCTTTTAGAGGCAAGTGGGGCCCAGAAGGGAGATCTGCATACTCTTTCGGATCAGGAATAGGAAAGTCTGAAGGGGAAGAGGAACTCAGGGTGGAAGCCCAGAAGGGGGGATGACAAGAGTCCTGCAGGCCCCAGAGAGGAAAAGTAGAGTTTTCCAGGCTGTGGAAGAGCTTGGACAAGCCACAGGTCATTGAAGTTCAGGGCAGGAGACAGAACTGAGGGTGTTTTGGGGAGCAGGGGGTGTGTGTTGGAAACAGAAACTTTGAACTGTCAGCCTGAGTCCTTGGATCTAGAAGTGGTAGGTCTGGGAGAATATGGAGGAAAAAAAAAACCTTAGCCCTCTGGAGACCGGTGTTCACTATACAGACAGGTACAACACAGTGTGTGTCAGTCTGAAGTTCCCACATTGGTCAGGGCCCAGGTTGCAGTTGTGGAAGCTGAAGCTCAGGACGGTACAAGATAAAGTCTAGTGTACTGGATTCCAGGGCCAGTGCTAGGCCCAGGGACGCAGTGTGTTCTCTGTGGTGACCAGGGACTCATTCTGTTTTCTGTGTTTCCCTCATGTCCACACCTGTAGGAGGTGAGCGCTTTTGGGGAAGACGGTGAGGGTGACGACCTGGACGTATGGACAGTGCGGTGCTCCGGGGAGCACTGGCAGCGTGAGGCTGCTGTGCGCTTCCAGCACATGGGCACTTCTGTGTTCCTGTCGGTCACCGGTGAACAGTACGGGAGCCCTATCCGTGGGCAGCACGAGGTGCACGGCATGCCCAGTGCCAACACGCATAATATGTGGAAGGCCATGGAAGGCATCTTCATCAAGCCCGGTGTGGAGCCCTCTACAGGTCACGATGAACTCTGACTGCATGGATGGAGAGTGACAGGGTGGGCCATCTGCAGTGCCACCCTTGGTAAAGACTCTGGGTTTGTAGGGTCCTCAAGTGCCTTTGTGATTAAAGAATGTTGGTCTGTGCTTGTAATCACTGTGAGTCTGGTGATGACCAGGAGGTGCCAAGCTATCCCTGGCACAATATACTAGCTCTTCCTCAGTGTACACTCTGTTTCCAGTTTAGCTGCTGAAGCTGGCCAAACCTTTTCGGTGCTGACCCACACATTCCAATCCTGCCCCGAGTAATCACCTGTCCTGTCTAAGACAGGTCAATGGCAAATGACTTCAACATGCTAGTCACTGGGCTTAATGAACTTTCCTACTGAGGAGTCTGGGCCCCAGGGCAGGAAGAGTGGGAATTCCACTCCCTCTTGCCAACTGGAACGTGGCAATTTTTTTTTTTTTTGAAATAGGGTCTCACTTTGTAGTTCAGGCTGGCCCTGAGCTCAGCCTCCAACTCACATCACAGCAATCCTCCTGCCTCTGCCTCCCAAGTGCTGGGATTACAGGCGTGAGCCACCACGCCTGGCACTGTGCTATGTGGTACTGATTGCTGCTGAGCGTGAGTCTCCACAGTATTGCATGTAGTTACTGGGGGATCGAGCCTGGGTCCTTGCGCTTGCAAGACAGGCGCCAGAACCACTGAGCTAAATCCCCGGCCCAGGAAATTTTTTTTTTCAGTATTTTGAGACAGGGTCTTGCTTTGTAGTTCAGATTGGCCCTGAACTCACTGTGTAGCCCAAGCCAGCCTCGAACTCACAGCACTTCT
This sequence comes from Petromus typicus, assembly GCA_004026965.1. Classification (NCBI taxonomy): domain Eukaryota; kingdom Metazoa; phylum Chordata; class Mammalia; order Rodentia; family Petromuridae; genus Petromus; species Petromus typicus. The sequence continues at coordinate 12,400 of PVIR01034952.1, read as the reverse complement.
CCTGCCTCTGCCTCCCGAGTGCTGGGATTACAGGTGTAGCCGCCACACTCCACATTGTGATATGTGGTATTAGGTATTGAACTCGAGATCTTGTGCTTGCTAGGCAAACACCAGAACCACTGAGCTAAATCCCCGGCCCAGTACAACAGGTTTCTTCACCCTTGGTACAAATGCTCCCTCGTCTACCTTCCCCAGCCTGCTCAGGCATCTCAGGTCCCCGCCTTGACTCTCAAGGTCCTGAAGAGAATAGAACCTCAAAAGATATCTCAAGGGAAGACAATTACAAATAATGGTTACTTGGAGAGATCTGAGAATGCTTCCTGGGACAGGAAGCACAATTTGGGCAGAGTATTGCAGTTCAACGACAGAAGCAATAGAAATAGCAGGGCTGAAAGCAGGATGAGAACTATACTGGTGTAGAGGTGGCCGTAGAGGTGACAGTAGAGATGACAGACTTCCTGGGCTTGCAAACTCAGCTAAAGAGCAGCTACATAGGACAGTAGGGTGCTTAAGGGAGTTGCTGGGGTAGAGAGTGCTGCTTTCCTGAAAGAGAACAGAAAAGAGCCCGAAGGGGAGGCTGGGGGTGGCCAGTAGCTGGAAGGGGCTTACCGTAGCATAAATAAGCACTTCAGAGTTGGGAAATCAATTGAGTTTTCTAAAGGATGAGGGAAAGGCTCTATCCACTGAATACTGTGGAATGGAGGATGATGTCTAGGCTCTGGGTCTATTACTCTCCTCTCCCTTATGAAACGCTTCCTGACACTGTACTGCTAACATTTCTTGAGCATCATTTGCAAACCTGTATGCCTCTCCCATCACTCTCTGAACCTCCAAGGATTTTAATAGGAGTTTGTTGGGAAGTGATCCCAGAAAACTCAGAAATAAAGCTGTGAGAAAGGAAGGGAACGTAGTAAGTAATGAGTCCATTGGGGAACAAGGAGGCCTTGGGGGCAGCCGGAGGTCAGTCCTAGGGGAGCTCTCATCACTCACACCTCTGGCCAGCCTGGAGGTGTGTGCCTGGAGTTACAGCACTCTGCAGGTATATCTAAGAGGATCTCCATGAGTTCTAGCCCAGCCTGTACTACATAGGGAGAACCCGTTTTGAAAAACGAAGTTATCAGACCAAGGATTCAGCTCAGTGGTTCTGGTGCCTGCCTTGCAAGCGCAAGGGCCAGGGATAACCACATACAACAATGCCGGGCATGATGACTCATGCCCACCAGCAATCAGTACCACATACCACAGTGTCAGGTGTGGTGGCTCTCTCCTGTTATTCTAGCACTTGGGAGGCAGAGGCAGGAAGATTGCCATGAGCTCAAGGCTGAACTCAGGGCCAGCCTGAACCACAAAGTGAAACCCTGTCTCAAAACAAACAAGCAAACAAACAAAAAAAAACAAAACCAAAGTTATCCCATCTGAAAGTCAAAGAGCCAAGGGTATTTACCCATGAAAGTATCTTTCCTCATTGGTGGAGGGCTGCTGGGTAGGTGAGGACAATTACTAGTACTTCTCACACACCCTGTGTGGCTGTTGTTGGGTCAGGGGCGCCAGCTGCCAGAATAAGACCTCCACGAGGGTGTGGGGACTACTAATGGGAATATAACCTGCAGATTCTCTGGTCTGAAACACACGTGTGTGCACGGGTGGAAATCAAGGTGAGGCAAGCTAATGGTACATACTGGGTGAGAACTCATAAGCAATCAGCAGACAGCACGAGAACACATATGCTGGACAAGATCAAAAATAAAAACCTCAGTGGCAGCAAACTGCCCATTTATTGAACACTAGGTGCTAGGCCTTGGGTAAAGGACTTATACGGCATTTGATTTTTTTCCTTGCAACAACTCTCAAGTATGTTCAGGTATTTATTTATTTATTTATTGGTACTGGGGATCGAACACATGACCTTGTGTTTTCGAGGCAGGCACCAGGATCACTGAGCTAAATCCCTGGCCTTTATGATCGATTATCATCTCAATTTTTCAGAAATAATCAAGGTTCATAAAGATTCACAACCAACTGTGCCTGTCTCAAATACATTCCTGTCAGCTCCGGGACTTAGAATAAAATAGATGTCAAGGGACCTAAATGTCTCCCAACACACTTCATTAGAGTTATGGGAAGGTAGGGTGACAAATTCACTACCACTCAGCTGCCCAGGATAGCACTTAATGCTCTTCCACACGAAACCTCCTCCCCCTAATTTATATAGATGTACAAGGCCCTCAAGTACTAGGGCCCATAGCAAATCTCCCCGGGAAGTTTCAGGCGAAGCTCGTTCATTGTGCTGAGGTTGGGCGGAAAGGGGTGTTCCTCCTCTCGCCCGACGCCGAGTCCGAATAAGTATCACATCCGGGAGGCGCAGAGAGCAATCACAGCACACAATACAAAGAAAGGAGCCTGAGACCCCAGGTTCGGATATTTCCCAGGGCTCGCAGCCTCCTCTCGGATCGGCTCAGTCTCCCAGCAGACACTTCCCATCAGCCTTCCCAGCTCCCTCACCGGTGCGGCCAGAAAACTTTCAGAGACTGGAGCTACGAAAAGGCGGGTAAAGTTCCTTTTGATAAGTTATGAATGGGGAGAAAGTGTTTGTAGAACTCATTGTTAAAACCGCAGAGCCGGAGACTCGGGCGGCGCCGGGCCAATCGGAGCCTGGAGGCTATTTTGAAATCGCTCCAGGAGCAGCCAATAAACTTGCAAGAGGCGAAGACCCGACCCGCGCCAACCAATGAGCACAGTGCTGTGTAGAGGCTCAGGGGCTCTGCCCTCCGACTGTCAGCGGGTTAAGATGGAGCCGGCGGCCGGGAGGGCGCCACGAGGTGCTGGGTCGCCCGGGTGGGGATCTCCCGCTCACCTGCGTCTTGCCTCTGCCCTGGGCCGAGAGACGTCTGTCTTCGTGAGTTGCTGGGCCTGGGATCCGGGGTGCCGGCAGACAGTCCCACGGTCTGGAGCGTGAAGGGGCTTATTAGGAGGACCCAAGCGTCCTCTCTGGGCAGGGAACTCCAGAAGGGCGGGAAGCCTCCTTTTCTTCTGTCTCAGCTCTGGGACCTTGGCAGAAGAATCTGCGGGGACGGGGTGTAGGAGTATACTAAGGGTGAGGGACCTGAGCTAGGAGGGCGCATCGTCCCAGGGTGGGGTCATCCTTCTTTTTCCAGAGGAACAGGCCGAGTCAGGGCGCAAGGTCTTCGGGCTGTGCTCGTCCCAGCGCTCCGACTGAGTCGGCTTCGGACTGCAGTGAGTGCGGGCTCTCCTTTGTGTGCGCGCCCCCTCCCCCGTCTGACCAGTCAGCTTTAGCTCCTGGGCCGCTGTAGTACTGAGGTTGTTCCTCCTGAACAACATAAAGCTTACAGCGGAAAGCTTGGGTGCCCCGAGGTTCTGAAGACCCCCCCCAGGACTGCAGCCCCGCTGGGATCCCCTAGGGCTCCATGGTGAACTGAGGCTCTGCCCCACCCACGCGCCTGTGGTGGAGCTTCCCGCCCAGCTTGTACCGAGGGCCACCCTTCACGCCCTCCCAGCTGGTTGCAGGTGCTCTGACGAGGTTGCACTACTGTGCTCTGAGAAGCAGTGCAATGATATTGTCAAAGCATCTGGGGCCAGCCTTGGGGACGCCCCTCACCCGCAAGCCTTCTTTCCTCTCTTTCCAGGATGGTCTTGGGCTTGCAGGCCCTCCCCCTCCCCTTCCCATTTCACTCCCTTCTCCATGGCAACTTGAGATTCTAACCGGGACTGGGCCTCACAGGTCAGAGGGCACCCTTCCCCCATGCTGAGGCCCTACCCCGGTGGGCCTGCATTCCAGGTCTGCGATCCCACCCACCACGACCACCAGCATCACCACACTGAGAGGCGCTAGCAGGCCTGCCCGACACTCTTTCCCTGTTGCACTACTGTGGGCCACTGGGAAGCAGTGCAATGATGAAAGGGCATCGGTCAGGCCCTGCCCGCTGTCCACAGGGGCAAGACGGTTGCTGCCCTGTTCCACTTCCTTGCATCAAAAGCTGAGGTGCCCAGAAGGTAAGTGCTTGGATTAGTTAGGAGTGGGTCCAAAGCTAGACTGAACCCACCATCAGAGATCAGGTGGATACTTGGGACCCCCCCTAAGTTGCGCATCCAGTCATGACTGGCCAAGCAAAGGCAGAGCCTCCAGAGATGGAAATGCTGTGGTTTGAAGACCTTGCCCCCATGGGCTCCGCAGGTAAATGAGGGCTTCCAGGACTTTGTGGAGGAGTAAAGACCACTGCTTTGCATGGAGGGGCATCCCATACCTGATCTCAGCTTTCCGGGAAGGTTTGAAGAGCGCCAGGTTCAGGAATGTTGGCCCACGTGGAGGCTTCCAGGAGGAAGCCTCACACCCATGCATCAGATGCTGTGGGGCTCAGAAGTGCAGGTGAGGCCCAGCAATCTTGCCAGCTTGTCCTCTTACAGGGACACACTGTATATGTATCCTCAGCCTCCAGAGGGGACGGGGAGGTGTCTGGCACACCTTTCAGCTGGAATTGAACTTCTAAGGAGCCTGATTGTAGATGTGCTTGCAGGGCCGTCTTTACCATCAGGACCTGACATGATGTGCCCAGGGACAGTTATTCAAGACTGTGGAGTTTTGTGGGGTTTTTTTTTTTTGCAGTACTGGGGATCACACTTGGGCCTTTGTGCTTCCAAGGTAGGCACAGTACCCCTTGAGCTAAATCCCTGGCCCTTAAGCTTGTCTTGAGAGAAGCGCAGGTCTTCCAATGGGCTTTGGGATGTATTGTTCACCCCTGGCTGAGAATGTGGAACGCTTGCTTCAATCCTACCCTGTGTTACAAGCCCTGGCGCTCATGGTTGTGTAACAATCAAGGGCATATGCTCCTCTGTATCCTAGTCCTAGCCCCATGGGGCTCCTTGGTCCCTGAGCCACCAAAACCCACCTTCGTTCTCTGGATTTCTGGGCATCTACTAGCAGAGCCAGTGTTCTCCCAGTGACTAGAGTCCTTGTTCTAAGGGCGGAGGGTGGTGGAAGTTTTGTTGTTGTCTTGTTTTTGTTTGTTTTAAACTTCTCTTGGCTGAGTCTGGCCCAGAGAAGGGCCCTATATAATTTTTTTTTTAACTACAAATAAATGTATAAAGTGTGAACCATGATTATTAGCATAACATGGTGGGGGATAATCTGTGGCCTAATTGGCCCTCAGATGGTGCTTGACCTGTTTGAAAAAGGCTCATCATATGTATTTAAAGTAAAGGTTCATTTTGTAAGTCACAAGGGGAGTAGGACGGAGACTTGAACCCAGGGAGATCTGCTGAGTCTCTGTCCACACCCCAAGGCAAGATCACAGAATAGACCCTATCCCTTTTGCTCCCTGCCACCACCTCTTTTGTTGGGGAAAGGTGGCACCACAGGCTTGGTGGTTTGGCTGTAGGAAGCAAAAAATCTGGTTAGAGTTCTCATATATACTCCATGGGTCCAAGGGCTGATGGACAGTGTGGAGGGGACAGAGAAGACACGCCCCTTCTTAGTGGCCAGTATAGGTAGTAGGGTCAGTTTCTGACCAAGTAGGGGGAAAAGTACGTTTCAGGGAGAAAAAGCTGCACATCTGGATATGTTCAGTATGAGATACCCAAGAATCATCTTTAATGGCCTCTTAAATGTGGGTCCGGAGCTCAAGGGAAGTCTAAGCCTGAGATGAAGATGATGTAGCCAAGTCCATAAGCTATTTGGGTGGCTGTGAAAAAATATCAGCGCAGGCAATTTAGTGACTCTGTCTCAGGAGGACAAAGGGCTGAGGATGTAACTCCCTGGTGGAGCTCTTGCCTGGATACAATCCACAGCACCAAGAGTATCTGAAGAAGAACAAGCTTTGGATTGTTAGATCATTCTGGTTCTAACTCCAACCTAGAAGTGGTAAGGACAAGACCTCTAGAAATGCACTGGAGAGGCCATCAAGAAGGGGCTGGGGAAGCAATGAAGAGAGGCAATAGCAAGTACAGAGCTGTACAGAGCAAAGTGGCTGTGAAGGGTAGAGGAATCGGACAGGCAGGACCCAGGATGGGTGTGTGCTGGCTGGAGGGGTAAGGCCGGAAAGTGGGAGGAGGGGGGAGAAGTGGTTGTAGGCCTTGTGTCTGAGGGACAGGTTCATCCTGAGAAGTGAAGGGTCACTCTTCAAAGTAGGGGAACTGTGGGATGGGGAGGGGACTGCAGGCCAGGCGAAAGGTGGGGCTTCAAGTGGAAGAAAGCTCTGGTGATGGACTGCTCCACTTCCCAGAAGATCACAGTGTGAAGAGATGTTCCTCCCTCAAAGGTTTGAGAGCACGTGCTGACAGCAACAGGCTTTGTTACATGCAGCTTGGAGGGAGAAGTGGAGACAGTGCCTTGACTTCCGAGGCCAGCACAGCGGAGGATGTCCACGGGCGGCTGCTCTAGCGTTTCAGTGGGGGACATTCCCAGCCCTCACTCCGTGCGCGCGGGAGTCGCCAAGCCCAGGCCCATCCACCATGACCTTCGAGCTCATATCCGTGCAGGACTTCGAGAGGCAAGCACTCACCTCCACCGAACACGCGTGCTGCACCGCCTGTTCCACACCCTGGATCGCGCCCGGAGGCTGGCAGAGAGGGTGCTGCGCAAGAGTGGGGTTCTTGTCCTTCCTCTGGGTGCGGGTCTGGCTGGGTCGGGCCTGGTGGGAACGGGACCCCTCAGGCTTGGTTCGGGAATGTGGGTGGGGTCTTGGAGAAGCCCGAGGCCTGCACGGGGAGCTGACTCAGCTCCTGGCAGTGACTCCCTTCCTAGGGCTGTCTGTCTCCCCACTCATCCTGATGCTGTTGCAAGCCAAGTTCCTCTGTATGGTCCAGGGGCACCTGAACTTGTGTAACCACCTGAGCACACAAGAGATGCACCAGCGCCTGGAACAGCTGAAGAGGGACATCCTCCGTGTGCACCTGTATGCCCCCCTGTTGCCCACAAGAGTCCCAGCAGAGTTTTGTTTCTGGTTTTCTGCTGGAATTTGAACCTGGGGTCTTGCTCAGGTTAGGTTTACACTACAGCTGAGCCACGTCCATGGCCACATGCATTTTATTTTTAAACAATACATTTTATTTTACCCCATTTCCCCCTCAAGCTTCCTACACTTTTCAGTTTCTCATCCCAGAGAAACACTGCATGAATCTCAATTTTTTTTTTTTTTTTGAACAACTGATTATCAATTTATTGAAACAGTTGCCTTAGGCATCTGCGATGGTGACTTCAACCTCCACTCCCAGCTCAATACTGATGGAAGTAATCTGCTTTACAATCTCAGACAGACTGTGTAAATCAATGTGTCCCTTGTGGATTCTCATCTGGAAACTATCCCATGTTTTAGAACCTCCATCACAAGGCGTTTTTCTTGTAGTGATTCTCAAGGTCTTAGTTGGCATGCGAACGGGTCCTTTCACTTTGAGATTCTTTTCCTTTGCACCTCTGATCAGGTCAGCACATACCTTTTCCAAGGAGTTCTCGTTGCGACTGGTGAGAGTAATCCTGATTCGGTGAATCAGGTTCCACGGGCATCTTTCCCGTGTCTTTAAAAGCCATGGCGGCGGCGCGGCTTCCCGACTGACTTGTTCCTCCGGCGAGAGCAAACAGCGGTGAGCCAGGAGGAGGAGCGGACGGAAAACTCAACGGACTCACCACCTACCGCCTCTTCCTCAGAAAGCCATGCATCTCATTTTATAGAAAGTCATTTTCACCTGTCATGGCGGTGAAGACCTGTGATCTTAGAGGCTTGGGAGGCTGAGGCAGGCAGGATATGGCTCAGTGCTAGAGTGCTTGGGTAGCATGGGTGAGTCTTCAGGCCCTCGTATCACACACACAACGACATTTTGTGACATAATCACTGCGTTACTGTTAACACTCAACATAACGCACAATGCCCTCGCATTAGTGACACATTTGGACCATAATAACATTGTGATGGTCTATTCAAATCTTTCTGTATTTTGTTAGTTCAGGGTCCAGTGAGGCCCTCACGTTGTTTTTGAAGGGGCCTCTCAGGTGTTTTATTTTTAAGGCACAGGAGTTGAACTCCGGACTGTCTCCCTGAGCTTCGTCCCCAGCCCCTCTCCCTTTTTAAAAAAATTTGACATGGGGTCTTGCTGTGTCATGAAGTTGCTCAGGTTGGGCTCAAATTTGTGGTCTATCTCAGCTTCCTGGAGGGCTGAGATTACAGGCGTGTTCCACTGTCTGGCTTCTCTTAGGCTCCTTTATCACTAGGCTGACCACATAATTTGTGTCCAAATTGGAACACTCGTGATCAGTGGAGCATGGCAGGTCTAGACCTGTAGTCATTTCTGGTGAAGTCTGCTTTGAAGTGGGATGACTCCGCCTCCTCTTCCTCTCCATGCCAATGACTTGAACTTTGTCACCCTCAGGGTGTCCCCACTTGTGGATTTACATCCGTTGATCTCTTCTTGTATTCCTTAGATAGTTGATCTGAGGCCCTGACTGGATTTCGGCAGGCTCAGTTCCTTTGCTGTGTTTGTGTGGTGTGATGAGATACCTTAGAGGTGGGGACAGGTCTTTCTGCATCACACTGGGAGGCCAGGTACCTGGGAGTGGGGGGAGTCCACACCTCCCACATTGCTGCATGCGAGTTCTCTGCATCACCAATTTATCTGATGGGTGGGTCAGTAGAACACCTTTTCCACAGCTTGGGGGTTATTACCTCTGTTTTACAAAGAGGAAAAGAGCACAAATTGGTTACCTTGGGTTGGTGGACATGGGTCTGGGCTGGTCTTTTTGGCTATGGAAATACAGTACTACCAAATTGGCTTAGTCTTTCACACTGCCCTGAGCTGGAGATTGAACCGAGGGCCTTTAGCACGCTGGGCAAATGTTGTGTTACTGAGCTATATCCCAGTCCCTGTTATTTTTTTTTAACCCTTTTATTGAGGTGAGTGGCACATGATCTATTTACTACCCAGTAGATTCTGGTATGTTCATAATTGCATAACTGTCACCATCCAATTTTTAGACATTTTCACCATCTCAGAGAGAGGCTGGGTATGATAAGGAATGCTTGTAATCCCAGCACTCAGAAGGCTGAGGAAGGAGGACTGCCCCGTGTTCCAGGCCAGCCTGGGATACACAGTGAGACCTGAAGGGTAGAGTGCTTGCACAGTACAAATGAGGCCCTGGGTTTCACCTCCAGCACGACGCAGTGGCACACTCCTGTAGTCCCAGCTACTTGAGAGGCTGAAGTGGGAGTCATCTGAACCCAGGAATTTTAGGGCCAGCCTGTGCAATAGAATGAAATCCTATCTCAAAAACTAAAATTCCACAGTGGGAGGAAATATCTATGTATCATCTCGGAAAGCCCAATTAAAATTGAGTAAGTGCCAAGTGTGGGGGGCATGCTTGTAACCCCAGCATTAGGGAGGCTGAGGGAGCCAGATTGCTGAGAATTCAAGGCCAACATCTGAGACTGCAACCTGAGGGAGGGGGGCAAAGGATTTGATTAGAAGTTTCTCCAAAAAAGATGTACAAAAAAATGATCAATAAAAAGGAAAATATGTCCAACATCATTAGTCACTGGGAAAATTATAAGTCAACACAATAATGAGATAATAACATAAATTAGGATGGCTCATAAGATAATGATCTACTGGGTGTGGTGACACACACTTGTAATCCCAGCACACTGGGAGGCTGAGGCAGAAACAGTGCCAGTTGGCCTAGCGCAGACACACTGAGTTCAGTCTCCAGTATCACATACACACAGAAGAGACAATGACAGCTGTTGAGGATTTAGAGAAACTGGAACTTGTATATGACTCGTGCATGGTGAGGTAGTGATGTGGCCACCGAAAAGCGGTTTGGCAACTCCTCACATGTTGATCACAGAGGTCATGTGTGGTCCAGCAATTCTACCATATGTAAATACTCCTAAGAATAGAACACAGATTCAAACAAGTGCCATCATACACAACATCCAAAAGGCAAAACAGCCCAGGTATAAAAGATGAATAAGGAAACGTGATCTATCTGGATAATGAGACATTACTAACTGTAAAAAGGTACTACATTCTAGCACATGCTGCAGTATGTGGACAAACAAAACTAGTCCCTGACAAAGTCCCTTTATTAAGTCCTTTAATCCAGTGTTTACAATCCTGTGGGCATGTAAACAAACAAACAAACAAAAAAAAAACACACACAACACAGCAAAACAGTCCTGGGAACTATCCCAAGGAAATAATCAGGAAAAGAAAAAACTATTTGTATAAAAATAATTTCCATTCATGTCACTAAAAATATCTTTTAGATCACCAATAAAAACAGATTAATAGCTGGGTATTTAACTCTGGTTCCAGCACCTGCCTCGAAAGTGCAAGGTCCTGAGTTCTATTCCTATTACTGAAAAAAAAGGACAGGGTAATATGTAGGGGGATGTAATTTAGTGGCACCATGCCTGCTTGGTGAGCACAAAGTCCTAAGTTTAATCTCTGGTACTGCAAAAGAAAAAAAACCCAATATATAAAATACTCATTGTATAGGTGGAACATCATTTGCCCAGCAGGTCTTGTCTGTTGAAATATTGCAGTGACAAGGTTATGTTTTAGGCTCTTGAACTATGCTCTCACTGATGCAGTCACCAAAAAAATTTTGTTTTGCCAAAACACTTCTTAGTACATTTTAGATACACATAATAATCATATTCATCAAAGGGAGTTTGCACCTGTACATGACATGTCTTCTTTTTCTCCCACTGCCTCCCCTACTTCGACCTCTCTTCACCTTATTTACAAAAGTTTTCTTTCCTTCTTTACTCCTGTTTTCTTTTTTTTGAGACAAGAGTCTCGCTTTTTAGTTCAGGCTGGCCCTGAGCTCACTGTGTAGCCCGGGTGAGCCTCAAACTCACAGCAATCCTCCTGCCTCTGCCGCCCGAGTGCTGGGATTACAGGTGTGAGCCACCACACCTGGCATTGTTGTATGTGGTTATGGAGATGGAACTAGAGACCTTGGGATTGCAAGCCAGGCGCAGGAACCACCAAGCTAAATCATCGGCCCTGCTCCTATTATCTTTTTCTTTTTGTCCTTTTTTCCTTTCTCCCTCCCCCTCCCTTGTTCCTCTTCCCATTTGAACATTTTCTTCCAATTTCCCAATGTCTATTATATATTTTGCTTCTTACTACTTTCAGTCTCTCACTCTAGAGAAAAAATGTGATATTTAAATATGTGTCCAATTTCACTAAGAGAATGAGCTCAAGGTGCATTTATGTAGCTAGAAATGTCTCAATCTCATCCTTTATGGCAGAGTAGTACTCCACAGTATAAAAAACCATTCTTTATCTGTCTATGGTAGGCATCTGGGCTGTTTCCAAGATTTAGCTGTTCTAAACTGTGGCACTGTACATGTGGGTATGCAATGGAATGCTTTTAGTTCTACCAGGAAGATGCCAAGAAGAGGAATAGCCGGGTCAAATGGAACCTCTAGTGTTAGTGTTTTGAGGATTCTCCACACTGATTTCCAGGGTGATTTTCCGGTCCTCACTTCCATTAACAGTGGAGAAGTGTTCTTTCAAAAATGGGTTGTTTTTTAATTGGCTTTAAAGTGTTTAGGAGGTAAAACTGTACCTCAGGCTGGGTGTGGTGGTACATCCCTATAATCCCAGCTTTCAGGAGCTGAGGCAGAAGGATTGCTGTGAGCTGGAGGCCAGCCTGTGCTACATAGTGAGTTCAAGGGCAGCCTGAACTGCATAGTGAGATCCTGTCCAAACAAATAAACAAAAAGAAAGGTGTACCTCAGAGGTAGAGCACTCGCCCTGCACACTCATGGCCCTGAGTTCAATCTCCAGCACTGAAGAAAAAAAATTCTATGGGAAAAAGTTCACAGTGCAGAAGCTAATACATGGAATAAGAGAGCCCTGCTGCTAGATTTTTTGTGTATTCTTCCAAATATTTTGTCTCTACATCCACATACATAAAAATAACTAGTTAATTTTTTGAGATCGGATCTTGCCGACATACAGATACACTAATTTTTTTAAATTTGGAGTTGGTGTTGCTACATAATCCAATCTAACATCAAACTTTCTATGGACCTCAGGCTGGCCTCAGACTTGTGATCCTCCTGCCTTAGCCCCTTGTACACTGGGATTACAAGTGATACAACAAATAGTTAAATTTTAACCCAAGCAGGCTCAGGTCACCTGTACTTCTCAGTAGCTTTTTTTCTCCATTAAGAAACCACGGGATGGGGCCGGGGAGTTAGCTCAGTGGTTCTGGCGCCTGTCTTGCAAGCGCAAGGACCCGGGTTCGATTCCCCGGTAACCACATAACAATACTGGGTGTGGAGACCCACACCCAGCAGCAACCAGTACCACATACCACAGTGCCGGGCGTGGTGGCTCACGCCTGTAATCCCAGCACTCGGGAGGCAGAGGCAGGAGGATT
>PVIR01034951.1:0-16798 GCA_004026965.1 Petromus typicus | reverse complement strand
AGGTTTTTCTCACTTAATATATTTATTTTTGCAAGTTCAGCATCTGAAGATGTTTCTTTTCAGTTTATTATATACAGTTACTCTCTCCTGTCCCTGTATGAGTAATGATCCCTGGGTTCCGGGCTACTGTGTGTGCAGGCTGAGAGTGTGAGGGATGAAGAGGTACTTAATCCACTCAAAATGAAGGAAAAATTAAATGATTATACACTATTAGGACCGCTGTTTAAATTTTAATTAGTGGCCCTATTTGAAACTAATACTTAAGCTTTAAAGAAATAACATGCTGAAAGCTGACTTGGTGTTTTTTTTCTCTAATCCTGATAACAATCAACATTTATTCCTAGCTTAGTTATCTGTAGTCATACTTCTGTATGACTTTACTTTTTAAAATGCTTACTTTTAGTGTCATCTTACAAGATATTGTTTTCATCCAAAGAAATGTTTCTGCTATGTAGAAAGAAAACTTGTCTGCTTGTAGTCTTGCACAAGTCAAAATATTAGTACACCTTTTATCACATGAAGAGTCATGAAACAAATTTATTTCTGAAACATCTGATATATGTGCTATAAAACACTATATATAAAATGACATTTAATGAAAGAAATGTTAAAAATTATCATTTTCCAATCACTATAGAAATAATTCAAGCAAGAATCATCAGTGAAGGCTTATGTTCAGAACTTGAGTTCAAGTTGGACAGTGTATTTATCTGGTCCTAAAGTTCTTCACCACAAAGGACAGAACAAGGGGATTAGGGTTAGAAAGAACGAACTGCTATCACAAGTGTCAAGGACACACCATCCCCTGTGTGGCATTTCTACCTCAAACACAGCCTGACACTAATTTAAAAATGACACCTACTTTGGTCGAGGAGCAAATTACAACTGACCTAAACTCTTCAAAATTGTTCACATCACAAAAGACTGAAGTTTCATGTGAGAGGAAATTAATAAATGACAGCTAAATGCAATGAATGATCTCAGATAAGATTCTGGACAGATCAAATCGTTATTTTATTTTCTATAAATGACATTAAGAAGGGAATTAGAGATATTTGTGTGTGCATTGTGTGATACTGAATCAATGTTCAATTTCCTGAATTTGGTCATCGTACTGCAGCCATATAATATGATGAATGCTTTTATGTGATATATGCTATATATATGTTTTTATGTTTTTATGTGATACATGTTTTTATGTGATATATAAGTAAAGAATCATGTCTGCAACTTATCTTGTAATTATTCATATTTCATCAAAAGTAATAAAATGATCACATACAGAAATGAAAAAGAAGAAAATCTGTTTTGGTTAACGATTTGTGAATCTATATAATGGGTATAAAGAAATTCATTATACTATATGTGGACTTTAAATTTTTTTAAAAACTAAACATTTCACAATATCAACTATATATACTAGAACTCATTTACATCTTCATTTTCTCATACCAGAGAAAGGATATGATATTTACACATCTGTGAAAATATTTAAAAGGAAAGAGGGTGTAAGGGTAAATAACGAGGGGAAAAAGAATGTGATAGTAATAAAGAAAAAAAGAAAACAAAGCTTATGTATATAGGAGGTGGAGGGTTGTGGGGGGAAAGGAGAAAAAATGAGAATCAAGTCATGTTATATTCTGGTACAAACTCTCAATGTTGAATGTAATGATGATTGTATTCATAATGTACCTAAAGATTTTAATTTTTAAAAAACCCAAACATTTATGAAAGTCATATAAAAAGAACATTCAGGGTCAGGGATTTTTTTTTTAATTTTTTAAATCTTTATTGGTACATTATATATATGCATCATGATTGCACTCCATAATGGGGATTTCTACCAGTATAAGACATAACTTAATTCTCATTTTTTCCCATAGCCCTACCCACCCTACCACCCCCCCATATACATAAAATTTGTTTCCTTACTTTTTTGTAGGGCCAGGGATTTAGCTCAGTGGTTTTAGTGCCAGCCATGCAAGTGCAAGGCCCTGGGTTCGATCCCCCATAACCACATAACACAACGCTGGGTATGGTATCTCATGACTGCAATCCCAGCACTAGGGGTGGCAGAGGCTGGAGAATTGCAGAGTTTGAGGCTAAATTCATGACCAGCCTGAACTACAAAGAAGACCTTTTCTTAAAACAAACAAACAAACAACATTCACCAGCCTGGTTGAAAACAGTTTCCAAGGGTTTCTTGTGTGTGTTGCTTTTTTCACTTGTCCTTTTCACTCTTTAACACTTCAGCAAAATGTTTAATGATATGCACAGAAGTAGTGAAGCTCTAGGAGAGACTCAGTTTAAAGGAAATCATTTAAAAATTGGCAAATCCATTTATAGTTGAATAGCCATTACCTAATTTATTGGCTTCATAAATTCAAGTTTGTTTCGTAGTTAGATTTTCCTGGTTCTTTTATTGTAGTAAAACATATAAAACTTGCCACTTTAACTGTCCTGAGTGGCATTAACTATGTTCACATTATTATGTGCTAAACATTTCCAGAACATTCTCATCAGTACACTAAACTCTATACAAAATAGATATTAGAACTTTATCTCTCTTCTCATATATCTTTATTTATTGTCTGCATTAAAGTCTAATCAGATATGTGATTTGCAAAGATTTTGTAATTTGCCTTTTTACTTGGATACCAAAGTTTTTAATTCTGGTCAAGTCCAATTTGTCTATTTTTTTCATTGTTCCTCTGGCTTTTGGTGTTATTTCCAAGAAGTTATTTCTATTTTAGTTTTTAGAATAGCAGATTTTCTCTTTGCATTTTAGAAAAAGAATGATAATCCCGACTATTCATCATCGCTGGAATGTGAAACTGATATGTCCTGGACTTGATGGTGTTTAATTTCAAAGTGAAGTTACACTTATTTTTTTGTACTAAATTATTGCTGACTCATTTGCTGAAATGTAGTTCCTTTTAAGTCTTCCCTTGGCTATTTCTGGAAATTTCTTGGGATATTTCTTCACATGCTCCAAAACAAATCTCTCAGTTTTTGTTTCTTCTGCTCAGGCCTCTTTGGCTGGTTTTGCCTTTGCCTTTTGTAAGATACCCAAGCTGCTGGGCACAGGTGTTGCCCAACTGAGTCTGTTACTACTGTGGGTTGTAACAGGCCCTGACCCTGCCCAGGGGAGAGGAGGAAACAGTACCCCCGCCCCCGGCACCTTGAACTTCCTGACAAGGACTGGAGTTGACTTGCCTGCCCAGAGGTGGAAGGTGCTGAGGTGGCAGAGGCTGGAGGTTGGGGGAGGACACCTGATTCACTGTGTAACGAGTCGCAGGCAGAGTCCTGGAGTACTGTCAAAGAAAATATTGACACTTGCTAAAACAGTAAGAAAGACTGTATTCAGAGCTTCTGTGGAAAGTGTCAAGATATTACAATAAAGGAGAAAGATTGGGCTCGACTCCAAACACAGCAAGAACAAGAGGAGATTCATAACTAAGGAGCAGGGTGTGTGTGTATAAAACACGCACGCCAGAGAATGGAAAAGTACTAAGAGGACACATCAAAGGTAGAGGAATTCTTATTAAGCCAAATGTATTGCCCAGCTTTTCTGTTGCTGGTGCAAAATACCTGACATATGCAATTTAAAAGAGAAAAGGGTTGTTGTGGTTCATGGCCTCCGAGGTATCAGTCCATGGTGTCTACTGCTGAGGCAGAAACACATGACCAAAGGGCACAGTGGGGGAAGCTGCCAGCCTCTTGACACCCATAAAGGAAACCACAAGGAAAGAACAGAGAGGAGGTCTCATGGCCAGAGACCAGGCACAGTCCCCAGATCACACCCAGTACTCACTCAGACACCCTCAGAAATGTGCTTCACTCATCTGCCTGGTGTCTCTCAGGTCAATCAAGGTGCTAATCAGGAGTAACCATTGCACCAACTTACCTGGATTCTTGCCAAAGACAGAGCACGGTGACCAATATCAAAGATGGGGGACAAACAACTAGCTATCAAGATCAATCAGACTTCAAGGCTAAGGGATTGCTTCTAAACTTTGCAGGATCCTTACTACCGAAGAGTAGTATAGGTCCAGTAAGATCCTATAAGAAGATGCCTCAGAGGATCCCAAAGTTTAGGGAGAATCTTTATCAGTCCCTCCTCTTGTTCAGAGAAAGAAGAGACAGTGAACAACTCAAATTCCTCTCCCTGTTAGTTGTCTGTTGTTTATTAAGAAAGAACTCAACTTGTACTGAACTCGGTAACAGGACAGCCCTTCAAGACTTCTAGGGGTTGGGCTTGCAACATCCTTAGATGCTGGAGTAGAACAGCACTGACCCCAACCAATTTCTGCATTGCAGTTTGAATGTCTTTGGCAATACCATGGCCATCGGTGTCGGCTGTGACATGCCATGGAAGCATGCCATGGAAGATGTGGGTTGCTGCTGCCTGGACCGAGGCAGCTCCAGCCACAGAGGCTGGCAGCTTACCTGGTTTCTTCAGATCCGTGGGAACTCAAAGGGTCTGGGTAGGCAGGTGTTAGTTCTCAGTGACTCTGAATCACAAGTGTGGGAGAGAATTGGAACTGTTCATTCAGTAGTCAGCTATTTGAAGAAACCAGAAGCATTGAAATCTTGGTAAAGACCATGAAAATGTGAAAAGCACAAAGTACAGTCCAGTTCACAGACAAATAACAAAACTTTGTAGCAAAAAAACAAACAGAATCTGATACCCACTTGGGTATGCTATAATTTTTCACCAAAATGTAAGATTTTTCTGTACGGACACCCTACCATGTGAGTCTTGTTTATAGAATTAATCTGGTCTCTCATTGGGCTTGATTCCTTATATAAGTAGAACCAGAATGGTAATGACCATATTGGCTTCTTAAAAGTTGGTGTGGCTTTTATGAAGAACCTCAGATTAGGTTTGTAAAAGACTTTTGAGGCTAGGAAGCCAAGCCAAGTATTTTCTTCCCCTAAGAGTGCACTTAGCATAACTGTACACTGAAATAAATTCCTTTCTTCTTATGGTCTCCAATACTCTGGAGGTCCAAAGCCTGTCAGAAATGATCTGCCTTACTCACTTTCTAAGAATTAGATCCTTAAAGTCAACATTAGCTCCTAAAACTGGATAATTACATTTGATCTTATTTGTATCATTCTTAAATGTGGCATTCCAATCAAACTGTAGTTATATAATAAGAACTTTTCCATTATGTCGTGTTACAGAAAGGACCTATTCATATTGAACTTATGCAAATAATGATATTGCCATGGAAATAAGAATACTCAATAAGAATTTCTGAATTTTGAAAGGACTATACAAGGAAATAAGTGTTGTATTTCTGTTTACAAAATTATAATTGCTAAATTGCTTTGAGTTATAGATAGTTTTAAAGAAATGAGAAAGAGAGTATTTAAGAACTGGCAGATTTCCAGAAAAGAAAAGAAAAGAAAAAGCCATAATGACCTTTTATCAGTTCATTCAGTCCCGTGTATTAATTTTTGTTCAGCTAGATCTTGCACTAGTAGTTTATGGATTCAGCTTTTCACCTAGAATTCTGGAGATCCAGACTTATCTGGGGTGAACTCAGCCTCATAGTCACCATAACAAGGTCTGTACCCTGGGCACTTGTTATATTCCTTCCCTTGGTTCTCCAAGATTTTCAGTTTTGTTTGCAGATGAAACACTCTGGCTAGCAGCTGACTGCAAACACTTTCAGAAGAATCAGAATAAAGCAGTAATTATCTGCACATGGAAAAATTCTTAACATGGTTAAAAATAGAGTTTGAGGGAAGCGATGGCACATGCCTGCAATCCCAACATTCAGGAAGCTGAGGCAGGAGGATCTCCATGAGTTCAAGGCCAGCCTGAACTATTGGGTCCTGTCTTAAAAAAAAATTGACAGTTTATCTGACAAGGAAATTTAATTATTTCTGTGGTGTATAATAGTGTAAAATTACAACTGGAATTATGAAATAACACAAAACCAAACAAATCATGAACAGTAAGACTAACAACTTTGCAGGTTGGGGATTTAGCTCAGTGGTTGCGGCACCTGTCTTGCAAGCACAAGGGCCCGGGTTCGATCCCCAGTAACCACATAACAATACTGGGCATGGAGACTCACCCCAGCAGCAACCAGTACCACATACCACAGTGCCAGGCGTGGTGGCTCATGCCTGTAATCCCAGCACTCAAGAGGCAGAGGCAGGAGGATTGCTGTGATGTGAGTTGGAGGCTGAGCTCAGGGCCAGCCTGAACCACAAAGCGAGACCCTGTCTCAAAAAAAAAAAAAAAAAAAAAAGATTAACAACTTTGCAAATTTCATATAATTTCTGAAATATTCAAATCAATGGCATTCACTCATAAATATAACAGGAAATTTAAGCATCTCCTCTTATCTACTACTTTTTATGCAATCTAATATATCAAATAAACTTTATCTGAAAAAAAAACTCTTTAGGGCAATCAACTTTCGGGTCCCCATTCTGTCTCTTAGGCAGAAGCTTTCTTTTGCTCAATAAACTCTTCCTACTCTTTACCTCTGTTGCTCCTAGAATTCATTCTCCAGTTTTAGAGAATACAGACTTGTACCTCAGCTATCTAGCAGATTTAGGAGTTGCTTCTGCTCCCCTCTATCAACCCCACTGCTCAGGATGCCGAGCCAGGGGAACCGCTGCCAGTTCAAGCCCCACTAGGATTACATAGTGAGTTAAAAGGCAGCCTGAACTACATAGCAAGATTCTGTCTCAATAAAAAAGGTGGTGTCAGGGGAGAAATCACTAATTTGTGGGTTGTACCCAAATTCAAATTTGGACAAAAGCATGAAGGCTCCAAAAGTAAAGAGCACAAAAACATCAAGAGTGCTGGGCATGCTGGAACATAGCTGTAATTCCAGCACTTGGGAGGCTGAGGCAGGAGGATCACAGTTCAAGGCCAGCCTAGGCTACATAAGGTCAAGTGGTACCAAAATTCTGGGAACATAAAGAAGCCAGTCAGGGTGGAGCTACCTTTCCCTGGAGGGCAAAATATGTGGGACACAAGGAAACTCCTTAGTACTAACACTATGTGAAAGGCATATATGTAGCAAAGTCCTCACTGGTGATTGTTATGTAAATGTGCCTCGAGGAGCTCAACAATACACCAGGCATATAAAGATCAGGAATATGGTGATCAGTTCTATAAACTTTAGGAATACAGTAAAGCTGAATACTTGCAGAGCAATGAAAGAACCCTGGAGTGAAACTCTAAATGTAAGCAATGTGGGAGAACCTTTATGTACTCCAGTTCCCTTCAAAAACGTGAGAGAATTCAAAGTGGAGAGAAATTCCACGTGTGTAATCAATGTGAGAAAACTTTCTTCTCATTATCTTCACAAACATCAAAGGACTCACAGAGCAGGGAATATCTCATGAAACGGGATGTTATAAGCAGCCTAAAGAAATGGTGCAGGAGATACAGAATCAGAAGGAAGCTCCAGAAGTCATAAGCATCATGTGTTTCTCCGGCTGATTCTTTTTTTAAATTTTTAATTTTATTTATTCATATTTGCAGTTCATGTAGTTTACAATCATCTTGGGGGGTTACATGTGCATATTATAGCATGCTGCTTTCTTTCTTTTTATTTTTAAATTACCTTCCTCTTTTCTCTCTCCTATCTGTAGCTGATTCTTAAAGTGGATCACTTGTATATGTATTAATTTCATCTATGGAGATAAATTTTCAATTGTCATCAGCCTGTAAGTTCTATTTATACAATGATGTAAGATTCAATAGATGGTGTTTAAAAATCAAATCAGAGAACATGGTCTACTTTCATGTTGAACACTTTTCGATGAATGAATGAACAGAAATACCCTTCTCACATACCAGAGGCCTTAATTTCCCCATCATTTTCAAAGCATTCAGGTTAATACATCATTGGAAAATTAATTTCTGTGAACTGTTGGGACTTTCTTACTAGTCTCTGGTAATTTCTTTACATTACCTTTTTCTCATCTTTATGTAGAGCAAATGACAGTTAAGATATGTGTTTTACTTTTTCTATGATGCGTTCTTCAAATAAGATTTCTCTACATGTTCTTAGAAGCAGTTACTTAACCATATTAAACAAGGTGTAAGTAAGGTTATTATTTTCTTTTTCATGTTCCAAATAACTACCTGTAAAAATCTCTTCATTAAAACAGAGTAGATCACAGATGGGTTCTAAGATTTTACCTTGATATTCAGTGTCATTTTTACTATGTCCTTGTAATTATGGTATATTTTTCCTTCTGTGTAGTGTACTTTTCATGCATATATTTTTATACTTTATTTTAATAATGATATCATCATATAAGAAATGATATCATCATATAAGAAATATATCAGTGCAAGTTCCCTCTTGCCTAGAAGCACCGAGACTATACATTGTCACATTATGTGTAATTTTTTTTTTGTTTTGTTTGTTTGTTTGAAAGAAGGTCTCATTTTGTAGTTCAGGCTGGCCCTGAACTCACTATGTAGCCCAGGTCAGTCTCGAGCCCACAGCAATCCTCCTGCCTCTGCCTCCCAAGTCCTGGGATTACAGGTGTGAGTCACCATGGCTGACATTATGGTGTATGGTTACCAAGGATCAAACTCGGGACTTTGCACTTTCCAGGCACATGCCAGAACCACTGAGCTAAATTCCTGGCCCCATGTAATGATTTCTAATAACAAATCTATCCACACACCAAAACATAAAGAAATAAAGTTAATAAAAAAATCTTTCTTTTGCTGGCAATGTAGCTCCATGTGGAATAAGTGCTTACCAACATCTGCAAAGCTCTGGGTTCAATCCCAAGTAACGAACTAAAAATAAGACAAATAAAAATATCAATAAATTAAATTAATAAAAGAGACAGCTCTCTTTTTAGAAGAGAAAAGAACAAATCACTTGAGATTTTTCCAGAGATCTTTCAGAAAATCTCAAAATAAGTTCATGTTCAAGATTTCTTTTGAGATATGACTTTCAGAAGGCAAACTTGTCAAAAATATGCATTTGACTAAATGAAAATTCCAGGCCACTGTGTAACAGTGCTTAGTTACCTATTTAACCAAAGTGACAGGTAAAGAATTCAAAAGTAAATAAACATAGCTGTAACCATAACCTGGGCTCTTTTAAAAAATGATATGGTTCACTTGACTTAAGTAATCAAGGATAAGACTGAGGTTAACATAAAACATAGAAAAATATTCAGCTGAGACAGAAAGTCTTGGTTACCTAGATAGATCATTTACAAGGTAAAAACATTTTTCACCATCTTTTAATAACAGTAGACCAATAATCCGAGGGAACTCTGTCATTCTAACAGTGAGAAACCAAATTCTAATTTCACATTAGTGCACTTTTGTTGTACACTTTTCCTTGGGACATGGAGGCATGGATTGAAAGTGAGTCTTGAGGGGCTGGGTGGTTAGTTCAGTGGTTCCGGTGCCTGTCTTGCAAGCGCAAGGACC
Source organism: Petromus typicus (assembly GCA_004026965.1). NCBI lineage: Eukaryota > Metazoa > Chordata > Mammalia > Rodentia > Petromuridae > Petromus > Petromus typicus. The sequence continues at coordinate 7,353 of PVIR01034951.1, read as the reverse complement.
CTGGTTCGATCCCCGGAAACCACATACAATACTGGGTGTGGAGACTCACGCCCAGCAGCAATCAGTACCACATACCACAGTGCCGGGCGTGGTGGCTCAGCACTCGGGAGGCAGAGGCAGGAGGATTGCTGTGATGTGAGTTGGAGGCTGAGCTCAGGGCCAGCCTGAACCACAAAGCGAGACCCTGACTCAAAAAACCTAAAAAAAAAAAAAAAAAAATCTTAAACATAAACAAATATAACATTATTTTCTTTGCCTAGCAACCACAGGTAGAATAAAAATGGTTTAATCTATTTAATGTTGAAAATCAGAGGACGTATCTATTTTTATGAAACCAATGAGGCAAGTTAGATTAGCTATTTATTTGTTATTTTTATTTTATTTTTAAGACAAGATCATTTTTACCTGCCTACTCAACCCTGAAACTTGCGATCTTCCACCTTAGCCTCCCTACCAGCTAAGATTCAAGCACGCACCACCTACCTGACTGATGCACTCTTACTTATCAAAGATTTACTTGATCCATGTGAACTTGAAAACACTCAGCTTAGTTTTATATTTCTGAGACTTTTAACCATATCTAATTTATGTAAGTATTCATTGATCTCTAAGAACGTTCGAATAGACTGTCTAAATCTTTAATGGGATTTTGGAAATTAATTTGATAATACCACTTTAGGGTAGAAAACTATTATGTACACATATCATACTGTAAATCTATGCAGATAGACAAAATCAAATCCTTATAGTTTCACTTGGAAATTTTAGCCCTGAGTCAGTGGAACACAATATAAACGATACTGCTTACCAACATGAGTTGGCTCTCAAAAACAATCTACTCTGTATTTTTGTCTGAATTGTGTTTCTGGCGAAATGCACAGTTGAAGTGTACTAGTTACTTGGGAGAGGAGGCTGCAGGCTCAGGTTGGTGTTCTCAAGGCCCATTTGAGGATAAACCATCCAATCTGATCCATCCGCTGTTCTTTTTTTTTTTTTTAATTTTTTAATCTTTATTGGTACGTTACATATACACATCATGATTGCACTCCATAATGGGGATTTGTACCAGTATAAGACAAAACTTAATTCTCATTTTTTCCCATAGCCCTACCCACCCTACCGCCCCCCCATATACATAAAATTTGTTTCCTTACTTTTTTGTTACAGTCTCAACATTTTCCCCCTTCTTCATATTTTACATTGAGCATTTTCTATTTCACAATATATAACATACAATTCTAGGACTCATTTACATCTTTATTTTCTCATACCAGAGAAAAGATGTGATATGTACCTATCTGTGCCCTATTTATTTCACTTATGAGGATATCCTCAAGGTATGTCCATTTAAGTAGAAATGATTCAAACTTATCTTTTTTATGGTAGAGTAATACTCCATCCTATAGAACAACCACAGCTTTTTTATCTAGTCTCCAGTTGATGGACACTTGGGTTGTTTCCATGATTTAGCAATCACAAATTGGGCTGCTATAAACATGGGTGCACATATGTCACTGTGATATGGGTCTTTTAATTCTTGTGTGTATATACCTAGCAGGGCAATCCGCTTCTTTCCTCTTCGACTTCCAGTAGTGGCTTGTAAGGTCCCTGGGTTCCGTGAAAGCCCTCGATAGAGGAACCGGGCCTCAAGCTCGGTAACTGCCAGGAGCTGGGGCCCACAGAAGGAAAGAGAGGTTCTGTGGGGAGCAGGAAGACCCGGAGGGGACAGATCAAAGCTTCTGAGGCCAGAGGAAGCTCAGGGTGGTTAAAGGAGGAAGGAGGAGCAGAGGTTGATGGGAAAGGGGAGGGGTCCTGAATTAGTGTCAGGTTTAGAGCAGCCAGTTTGGAAAGATCTTCAGTTCCAAATAATCCTAGTAAAGTCATGCCCAGAGGAAAGGAAGCAGTCAGCGCGGTGCAGCACGTAGTCATGGAGTTTGAGAATGGGCTTGTGTCTACTGAGATGCTCCCATGGGAGAGTCAGGCTCAAACACGGAGAATAAAGAGGCCTCACAAGAAGCCTATAAAATCTTCCAGCCCAGGAGTCAGGGGTGGACACCTGCCGGACACAAGGAGCTGGAGATCTTGAAGCTCAAGATGTATGTTATGAACAAAGCAGCCTGAGTCGCTAACCCAGCCGTAGAGAATCTGCTCAGTGTCTGGACAATCTCACTGTGTCCTCCCCCAGCTCCACAGGCTGCATCTCCCGCTCAAGCCCACGAGACCCAGGGTGCACCAAGGAAGGCCCTGTCACCAGGGCTGAGGACAAGAGGCTTCAGAGAATGCACTCAGCTGCTGCCAGGGCCCAGTGCTGAGCCTGTCTGAGTCATAGTACCACGTGCTTAAGAAGAAAAGTATTCTGACACTTAAGATAATGAGAAAAATTTTGGATTACAGTAGGTGTCCAGACCATCTCAAGAGATGAGTCAGATGGTGCTCAACTCCTGATATAGGACAATTTGGGGTTCATGGCTAATGAACAGGGAAGGGTCAGTGGATATAAAATAGCCTAGGAGAGATAACAGGATTCTGCTTACATTTTGGTCAAAGCAAGTCTTTCTGGGTCCCTGCACCCCACAGTTGCTTTGTAAGTGTCCCAGAGTTAGGAGTGTGACATGAAATAGCAAAAAATCAAAAAAGCAGTGGGAGATTGAGAAACAGACAAAAGAAGAAAGGAAAAGCTAAAATATTTTAGTACATTTATTAATATCTTTCTGGCTTTTTGACCAAAGGTCTGTATTTTCATTTGGCACCAAGCCCCACAAATTGTCAGTGAGTGGCCTCACACGCAGTCCCGAGGGTCTCGACCAGACTCCGTCGGCTTCTGCGAGGTTGTGTTCTCTCAGGAGCAGGAGAGAGGAAAGCTTAGCCTCAGCGTCCTTCATACCACAGTCTGGCCCCTGCTCTCCATGTGAACAAAGGGACAGGGCTTAGCAAGTCATTTTCCAAGAATGAAATGACTTTTGGGCATGGAGTAGTTCAGGTTGTGATCATGCAGGAAAAGTTTCTCTCTCTGGAGAAGGACAGTTCAGCTGGTAGCGCACTGTCAGGAAATCACTAAGCAGAACCTTAACCTCGAAGGTTATTTGAATTTGTGGCTTCTGGGATCCTTTGAGGTTTGGGTACTAATGGGCTGTAGGTTACTGAGTTACCAAACTGAGCAGAAAAGAGGATTTAACCTAAAAACAAGTTCTAATTCTTTGCTCCCCACCCAGAATGCAGAAACAATCCCCTACATAATAGCTTTCCAGCTTTCAATACTAGAAGATCCAGCTTCCCTGGACCCCTGCTAGCAAAATCTTTTGTTGCCATAATTATTATACTAAAATTCCTTGATTTCTCTTCACACTATGTGCTTGGTCATTGGGTCACATTTTTCTGCTTTCTGCATTTGTCCTTCAATCACCTTCTTCATTTTCTCATTCATAGAACAGATCAAACATCATAGAAATAAGAATGGATAAGTTATTAAAAATAAAATTATTTCCTAATCTCTCCTTTCCGGCCAAATTTAAAATATTTATAAAGATACATCACATTCTGATTTCTGATAAAGTGAAACAAGATAACAAATGGACAGAAAAATCTAGTGTTTTCATTCTAAAAAAAAATTACTGCTTTATGAAAACTTTGTCTGCACAAGACAGACAGTGTACAGAGAGATTTTTCATTGTGCAGTTCAATCCTCCTCTTCCAGGATATCTTATGGGACATTTTGCTCCTTCCCTAAATTCATGCCTCCACCTTTCCTTTCGTGCCAGCAGACACTTTTTTCCCATTTTATCAGGTCTCACAGTCAGGTGATATAAACACTGAGCTTTGGAGTTTTTTGTGCCTGGGAATGGCATTGTTTTTGACAGTTCATTTAGTTCTGAAAAACTTCAAGGCCTTCACCTCAGACAGCAAATAGGCTTCTCCTAGAAAGCCAGTGCCAACAGTAGATAGTCACTCTCTGGATTTGCTGAGAAGTGTCCTAAGGGCACATCTGGGTTTAGCAAAACAGAAAATCAGTCATTAGTTCTGCTTGCCCCAAGAATGGGAGAGAGAGTGATGGTGTGTCACATACTTTTAAACTGTCCCTTGGCCCAAAAAGAGGGTGATGTTTGGAAACACTATGGCGGAGACAACCTGCAGAACTAATAAAGAAAGGTAGTTAGGCTAGAGGAGGTCTTTCAACGAGTGTGAAATCTCACTATGTCTGTCCCTTGGCCTCTCGTCACACTTTCTCATGCTTTTGTTTCTTTCAGGTTAGACATTGCTTGTTGATTTTCCTGTTACTATACGCATCCCATGATGGAATGGAGGCTAGAACAACTCATAGTTGATGAAAGACAAATCTGCGAATGAGCTAAGTTGACCTATTTAACAGACCCAATGCCTGATCGAAATCAGCTATTTGTCTAGAATTTTGCACTGGAGAAGAAAGAATGAAAAAAGATCAAAACTACATGGTAGGGCCAGGAATTTAGCTCAGTGGTTCTGGTGCCTGCCTTGCAAGCTCAAGAGCCCAGGTTTGATCCCTGGTAACCATATACCACAATGGGGGCATGGAGACTCACACCCACCAGCAATCAGAACCACATACCAACATGCCAGGCATGGTGGCTTATGCCTATAATCCCAGCACTTGGAAGGCAGAGGCAGGAGGATTGCTGTGAGTTCAAGGCTGAGCTCAGCACAAGCCTGAACTACAAAGTGAGACCCTATCTCAAAAAAAACACTACATGGTAAATCACATGTTTTTGAGTGTCCTAGACATGCAAGCTGGTGGCAGGTGATGTGGTTAAAATGCAAGAGCAAAGGACAAGTCACCAGACTATGATAACAGTCTGATAGAAGATGAGTTCAAACTCTGAAGAAAAATGAAGTTTGTACTTTGCTTTGCTTTATCGCTCTCTGATTAGTGACAATGAGCTTCATGACATTTTAAAAGGAATAAAAAGAAAAGAAATAAAAATCAAAAGTTGAATACTCATGTCTTCAATGTTGTAGCTTATATTTAGCTGTTACTTTAACCTGTGAAGATGATGTCTCTTTGATGAGAGTTCTGCTTGCTTCTTTCAGATGTGTGCTTCCTTCTGACTTGGTGGTCATTTGAGTACTCACCAGTGCTTGGTACCACAGCTGTGATGTACAGAGCCTGAGTTCTTCAAAAGATTTCTGCTAAGTCGAATGATTTTATTGGAATAGAGAAATGAGAGAGGGAGACTGGATTTGCTTAGAGACCATAGGCCTTAAACCTAGGTTAGGTTCTCTGTAGTCTGCCTTCAAATTAGATTCAATTCTAAGAATGAATTCATTCATACTAATTCTAGGAGCCTCAAGTTTGCCGAAACCTCTAAGCTACTCACTTCCACAAGATCCAGGTTAGAATAAGTAAGTCTATGGACTGACTAAGGTGGATCCTGACTAGAAAACTAAAGACACTTTTCACTGTCAAGGGAGCTTGGCTTCCTCCAGGAATCTCATCGAAGATAGCCAAGCAGTGATTAAAAAGTATCTAATTCAGTGCTGTGAGAAAAATCTGGGTCAAGGGCCTAAGAAACCCTTCTGGCCATGTTGTCATGGACTTTATTTTACATCCATGGATTAGGGGAGACTCCAGAAGGCAGCCACTTACCACAGAGCCCAGCGGCTCCCTTGATGAAGAGTGATGCTTAAGAAGTACCATGTTGCCGAACACTCAGGCTTTTGCACTGTGAATCAAAGTGTTTGTATAAAATACTACCATAAGTCCCTCATGCAAAGTAAACATTTTTACTTTCTTATAAATAATTCTCAGAGCAAAAAAGGAAAAGATAGAAGAAAAACTTTAGTATCCTAGGCTTTTGTGTACTGTCCACATCTGCTTCATTAAGTCGACATTGAAGAACTAGGAACATGATTTTAATGCCTTCCATGGACTCCTGAATTGTAAGTGCATAATACAGTACATTGAGAAAGCGTGGGGCTCTGAATCACCACATGTATTTTATACATTTATTTAGAGAAGAATAGTGTAGTTTTAATTATTTATAATAATAGCTCTCAGTGCACTAGTAAATGTCCTTTGGTGTATATTTTGTAGAAGTAATGAAGTCTTTTTAATGTGAGCTTTCTCTTCAGCTGGAAGCTACCCTCTCTTTGCTAAAGAACTGGGGCAGCAGAGTGTGTTTGTATTTGGATTAAAGTGCGTATACAAATTACTAGGCTGGAGGTTTAGCAAGATTCGTTGACTTTCATTGAGGATTTGCCCAGAATTGTCATGTACCTCTGCTTCATTCTCAGTTGCCCTCTCCACCACCATAACATTAGCAACTTCACTGAGAATGCACTATGCCAGGAAGACGAGCACCCTGTCAGAGTGTTTGTTTTTGTTGTTGTCTTTGAGTACTGTGCTGTCATTTTTCTTCTGCTGCTATAAATTATGGTATTATAATAAAACACAAAACAAGAAATGGTGTATATCCGGTAGACTTCCCGCTGGCCTATGTTAGTATGCTGTAGTTCACAGATAAGTGAAGTCAAAGAGGTTCCTCTGTTTTCCTCCTGCTCTTTTTTCTGTCACTTCTGCTTCCTAGAAGTAGATATTTTGTTTTAGGCACTAGGAAATTTCTACACACCAAAGGCAAGGAGAGTGTCCAGAAGACAATCAGTCAGAATGTGTCATACACTGAGCTTGTAACTTTAATTCAAAAAGATATGACTACTAAAACTATCCATTCTTTTTTACATGTTTTTAGTAGCCCCACGATACCTGGTTAGGAATCCAACAAACCTCTGCAGTGAAAGCAAAGCACACTTACCTTAGAGAAAACACAGCAAACTCTTGGCATACTTGGATGCAGCCTCTACAGCTTTGCTCTTCGCAGCTGGTTGAAGGGTCTGAGTGTGTTGTACCAGGGATTTTATAAGAATTACAGGGGATGGGCTGGAAATTTAACTCAGCGGTTCCAGTGTCCGCCTAGCAAGCACAAGGACTTGAGTTTGATCTGCGGTAACCACATACCATAGTGCCAGGTGAGGTGGCTCATGCCTGGAGTCCCAGTACTCTGTAGGCAGAGGCAGGAGGATTGCTGCAAGTTTGGGACTGAGTTCAGGATCAGTTTGAACTACAAAGAGAGACCCTGTCTCAAAAAAAAAAAAAAAAAAAAAGAATTATAGGGGATAATATCTGAAAATACTTCATAGGAAAGAATCACCCAGGCTTGAAAGTCTGTGTATATGAGAATCAGTTAAGGAACAAATCTAGATGTATCTTAATTAATGTTGAAAATCTGGGTCTTTATGAAGTTCATAGGCATAGCCCTTAAATTTTTACTTTAAATTTGTTTTGCATTTGTGCTTCCCATCATTCTGTAGGCTCCAAGAAACCTC
>PVIR01034950.1:0-16837 GCA_004026965.1 Petromus typicus | reverse complement strand
GATTTAAAATGAAGAACTTACAGATAGGTACATATCGCATCTTTTCTCTGGTATGAGAAAATGAAGATGTAAATGAGTCCTAGAATTGTATGTTATATATTGTGAAATAGAAAATGCTCAATGTAAAATAAGGTGAAAGGGGACAATGTGGAGATTGTAACAAAAAAGTAAGGAAACAAATTTTATGTATATGGGGGGGGTGGTAGGGTGGGTGGGGCTATGGGAAAAAATGAGAATTAAGTTGTGTCTTATACTGGTACAAATCCCCATTATGGAGTGCAGTCATGATGTGTATATTTAATGTACCAATAAAGATTAAAAAAAAGTCAGTTGAACTGAAAATGAAGAACTTAAGGGGGGAGAAGTTTATTTGGCTCACAATTTTCAGTGAGGTCAGTCCAGAGCTGGCTAGATTCAGGCAAAAATACCATGGTGGAGTGACCTGGAGTTAAGAAACTGCCCATCCTCATGCAGCCAGAAATCAGAGAGAGACAGAGACAGAGCCACAGAGACAGAGACAGATAAACAGAAGTGGGAGATCCAGTGTCAAGAACACACTGTTGGAGATCATGCTTTCTTTGACTGGACAGCTCTAACCAGGCCCCATCTCTGAATATGAGACTTTTATAACTAAATAATGATTCCTCATACCTATTTGTTTTTACAGAGAAAGTTATCTTAATGTCAGCAACAAGTTTGCAATTTTTTGCCTGCTTTCCTTTTTCCTCTACATAATCACATGATCACATTCTAACATAAAGGCTATGTCCAGTATTCTAGACCCTTGTTTCAAACTTCTGGAAACTATCATTCTTTCTTTTCTTCATTTAATTTTAAAGCTATAACAAAATAATTTTGAATTTTAAACTTTAATGCAAATTTGATATGTATATTTTATGAAATTTTAATTTTTATAGTGTTGGGTTTTCAAAATATATTATCTTCAGGGATTACTATGTTCCATTAAAAAAAATGCAATCACTGAGTATTCAGTACCATGGCCAATGGCTGTAGACTTAGGAAGTTTCCCATGTTCTGAAAGATACAGACAAAAAACATACATAGAGCATGACACTAAGGCACAACAAATGCTGTGAAAACAGCTCAAATGGAAAGATGTTAAGATGTTGATGATGTTTTTTGTTAGGAGTGGAATGGCATAGGATGATCTGTCTTAAATTTGGTATCTGGAAGAGTACATAGAATGAGGTTCTAAAACGTAAAGATTTTAAAGTAGGAATGTTTTTGATTCATTCCAGAAATAGCAGCAAGTCCTATTGCCTGGACACAGTGTGGTTAAGAAATGAAGATGATAGAAAAGAAAAATGTCTACTGTTGGGATCTGTGATTCATATAATATCAAGAAGAATTGATCTTGCTACTCTGGGTTGAAAGACTATAGGAATAAGCTAGACAGTGAAAATGCTGCTAAGAAACTATTATAGTTATCCAAAGAAGAAGTGGAAAAAACAGTAATGGGTGATTCATTGTTTTTTTTTTCCTAAGAATGTTCCTTAATAAAAAGTAGTTAATATTAATAAATTTCTCAGACTATGGGGCAAAATTTCCTGAGCTTTAAAACTAGATATGTCATATACCAGTGGTATGATCGTATAATCTGTAACCTGTTCTTGATTCAGTTTTCTCCTGTCATATTATGTCAGTACTAGTACACAATTCAAAGTACTTATATGATTTAGTATCTCTGTCAACCTCATAGAATTGTTCCTGGCTTTTATTAGGCTTCTTGGTAGGTATCACCATTTATTCTTTATACAGATGTGAAGTAAATTTTCTTTTCCTAACTAGGAAGTAAGTAAGTATAATGTGAAATGATATTGGCTGAATTAAATATGTTTTATATTTGAAAAATCACCATCAAAGTAATAAGTGTGGTGGTCATAGCAACACCAAGAACTCTAAGATTTAAAACCCAGGCTCTTTGTTTTGTACTTCCTGGTATCCCAGACATAAGCCTTCATTAAATAGTATTGATGGGTCCCCTGCTCTTCAGTTTTCTGTTGACTTTTCAATCAGATTCTAGTAGCACCTGCAAAAGTCTTTAGAGATTTGTATCATTTTGCTTAAGAGAGGTGCTGTGGGAGAATATCATAATGGTAAGTAATCTGAAGGACACATTTCCACTGTGTCATTTTTTGGAAGCATTTTTCTTTCACATTCTATAGGTGTCATCTGTGTCTGTCACTCTCTTGTCTTCCAGCTTTCTCATATTAACTTAATTCTACAAGGTGCTTCAAATTTTAAGAGCATTTCTTTACTGGATTAAAGTTTTCTGAGTTGAAATTTTTCTCATACCAGTGTAAGGCATCACTTAATAAAATCATATATACATGTGGGTATTAAACAGATGCCTCTAATACACACATATATGTGCTTGTTTGGTGTGTGAGTATTAAATGCAGTACCAGTTCTCTACAGTGTCTGTGTCCATGGGCTAGGAGGAAGAGTCTGGCAGATATGGGATATAACACTGTGGGTGCCTTTCAGATCAGTGACTGCATGAGACAAAGCCTTTGCTTTGCTTCTGGAATGGTCAGATTTGCCAAGGAAAGGTGGAATCTAGCATTTGGACATTGCAGATAGAGAGAAATATATAACAAGGGAAGGTGATGTATGCAAAGCAGGAGAAATATGAAAACCTCAGGATGGAAAAATCAATGGCTTGAATTAAGCATATTTATGTGAAAGAAACTGTCAATAACTCCGTGTATAATTTGCTCTTTGGTTATCTAGTTGAGGGATGAGTAGCCATAAAATAAAACCGAGATCCTCCAGCATTGGTGTAACTTACAAGATATGGCAGAAGGCCCCTGCCAATATCTGAAAATGTGGCATCCCCTGGGTGGGACTGAGTACAGATGACAAGAGCTCATGAGATGTAGACTTTTTCCAACTCTCATTCTTCTTCCTGTTCAGTGTGTATGTATGTGTCTGCAAAGTGAACAGTGTTGGGAATTATTAAGACCATTCTTTCCTCATAAAGTGAAAATGTTTGACAATAGAGCTCAGGGAGAGAAAAACAACTAGAGCCTATAGAGTGTTTTTGTTTCCATTGCTTTTAGGAAAATGTCTACCTGTCCTTTCCTGCTGGATTGGGGCCCTTTATGTCTTACTTTTTTCACAAGCTGATTGATCACCTGTCTAAGCATTTGAGGTCCTGATTACTTTGTGACCCAGTATGAAGGCCAAGGGAACCTAACCATGTCCCTTGAGTTGAAACTGTTCAATAGTGGATGGAAACCCGTCTTGCTAATTATGTTTTGTTTTGTTTTGTTTTGGTAACAGATGAATATACTCTATGGAAAGTTTTCCTCTTTAGATGAATAGATCTTTCAGAATGGCAACTTTTGTATTTATTAGCTCCATGTGCTTTTGAAAAATGCACTTGTCCAGCAGAGCTTGAGAATATACTTACCAGGTTGGAGCTGCCACTGCAGGAACTCTGCCTGCCTTAAGGCTAAGCTTTCTGTTTCTGGATCTGGGGTTTTCACATCAAGTGAGGTTTTATGTGCCTTGAAAAGTGGAGTTCTAAAGGTGAACCGCAGCCTGGTGGGGATCTTTTTTATTTATATTAATTTTTAAAGAGAAGCTGTTGGAAGGAGGAGGAGCCCTAGAGAATGGATGTTTTGTGCAGATTTTGCTGAAAAAGGAGGAGAGATGCTGCATTTCGTAAGATAGGTGCCATACTTTAATTATCTCTACTGGTTTCACTGGCTAGCATGTCTAGGCAAGTGGCAATGAGACTGAGGAATAGGTAAGAGAGGATCAGGTAAATCAAAGGTATAAGGCGGGTATACAAAGAGGATTTGATTACCTTTGCCTTGCTGAGACTCTTTCAGCTCTCCATTAGGTTCCTTGGAGGTTTACAAGTAGACCTTTGGTAGAATTCATTTTAGCTGGTACTGTCTGATGACTAAGTCATAAGAACTAGGGATGGAAGCAGTAGGGCAGCTGACATCAGGCTAATGCCATTGACATTGGGATGCCCAGCAGCTGAGTGGAAGTTCCTTAGAAATGAAGAGTTTTCAATCAATTATGATGGACAGAAGTAGCTGAGAAAAAGACAAGGAAAGATGAGAGGAGGGTGAGAGCAGGGAGGAGAATGCTTTCTGTGCCATCACAACTCTTGTCTCCCTGTTTGCATGGATGTCAACAGTGAAAGCTATGCCTTTAACACTGAGTGGGTTGCAAAAAGAAAACAGAATAATGTTAGAAGAAAGGTTCAGAAGGTTGGAACTGCATTAGTTCGTCTTAATTTTCTTTTACTCCAAGTCCATCTTAGCATTAGTTGCCCAAGTTCTTATCCCAAGCCAAGGAATACAAGCATTTCAGTGCCTCCAAAGGGTGTCCCCCAGTGTTAGTTCCCATAATGGTAGCTCTAGTTCCATGTTCCCCTTCCAAACACCTGTGGCTAACAGTGACTTTTGAATCATCAGGAGTCTTTCTAAGCTAGTCACTGCTGGAACAGACTTGCTGTACCCTGCAGGGATCCTGGTTTGACAGGGATCACCATCAAAGTCTGTGTCAAATTTTCTTACTTCAGCAAATATTTTTCTTTATCCATGTCGTCTTCATAATAGAATCTTTTCTGGATGGTTATAAATATGTTTAGCATAGATGTTTACAAATCATTGTTGACCTCTGAACAGAATTATACTAATGAGATTTTTTCTGGAGCTGTTCTAAATTGGTTGTTAATGCCCCTAGAGAAGAAATATATGGGTCTAAGAAAGGCTATGTTTGATGGAACTTCTCATATTACCTCTGATTTGGTGGTGTAGCTAGCCTATCTCCCTGTTGATCCAAGTCTGTCTATGTGTGATTTTGATACTATGACATCATCAAATACTAATTGCTTGACAAAGGGCTCATGTTCAAATGCTATTAATTTGGAAGGTAGTACTTCAATATATTAAATTCAGAATCACATAAATACATCCTAACCTAGGCCTACAAGATAATCCATTTCTTAGTATGATGTTGCCCCATGATTATTATGGTCTGTGAAAGATTCTATATCTTTAGCTTAGGGAGGGTATTCAGGAAGCTAGGTGAAAGTATTTTAAACAAGTTTTCATGATTTTAAAACTAAACCAAAAAGGGCAGTTTTTTTCTCTATGGCCTATGTATTAATAAACCATGTTTTTCTTGTTGACCACAAGAAAAATAGAAATTTACATTGGATACCTGAGATATAATCCTTTATTGTCATATTGCCTCTTCAGGCAAGCAAATTGGAGAGTTATTTCTTCATTCCATAAATATTTGTTGGTACCATGAATGAATGAATGAATGACTTAGCAAAAAATCTATCAAGCCAAAAAGAAAAAACAAACTATATCTTCAATCTTATTCAACAGATACTTTCTTCAACCTTACATTCCACATAGCAATAAAATAGAAATTTCCATTCAGGAAGCTAATGGGTTAGTTAGGAAACTCAGAGAATGTAATGAAATAATGCAATGATAAGGAAAATATTCAAGATTAAGACACAATGTTGGGTTACTTATAGATGACAAAGCCAGGGATAACTACCTGTGGATATAGCCAGTGTCTATATTTACACAGTCCTAATATTTCCACATCGTTCTGATTTCATTACTAATTTTTCACCGAAGTCTTATCTAGGTTTATATTGTGACAATGCATATCTAATACTAGACAAAATAAATATTTGGAGGAAAATATATATTTTTAGGTTTTCATTCTCTAGAAATGTACTGGGATAAAGAATATTTTTGCAAAATATACAAATGAATGTGATACAAGTTGTTTATGGACCAAGGTTTGGAAAATTAGAGGTATAGTACTTCTCAATTTTTTCCCATGAAGTTCTTAATTGTAGACATCACACCATAAAACTACTTATCTTGAGACTTCAAACATCTTTTAAATATCATCCTGAGGATAGTTGCACAGGCATGTAATCACAGCACTCAGGAGGCTGAAGCAGGAGGATCACCACCAGTTTGAGGCAAGCTTGAATTGCAGAGTGAAACCCAGTCTCAAAAAAGAAAAAAAAAATTCTACAAAATGCACAAAAACTAAGGTTAGAAACTATATTAGCTCTACATGGAGAAAGCCTCTAGTTACTTCTTCACTAGGGAACTTTATGTAGAGTGTTTCTTTCATGAATTTTCATAAATTTTTCAACAAAGCCTTCTTGCAAATGGTGAATAATGCATTACCATATGTCCATGCTAATTTATACACTAGTGATAGATTTTTGGCATTGGATCAATAACAATTTTAAGTCCCTTTTATTGATAATATCAAGAAATTGGGATTATCATTTGGATAACATTGAATCATTTGATGCAAATTTAAATCCTGATCAAGTTCTGCAATTCACAGATGCAACGTAGATGTCCAAAGGACAGTAAATGAATCTGCGATAAGTGACTCTTGTTCTTCTTAATTGATAGTTTTCAAGGCCTTATGGGAGTGCCTAACATTGGTATCTTGTCAGGAGACATAAGTTCAGGATATCGTTACACTAAGTTTCTCTCATGTTCAAGTAGTTGTGGAGGCAAACTAAATATGTTCAAGATACTTACAATGAAAAGTGTAATTTTGATCAGCCTTTTAAAGCAACTGAACATAACACTTTATTTCATTCTGAATTTTCTTCAAAGTTAAGACAAAAATTCAAATAGAGAAGTAAAAATAATATGTTTCTGTTTCTCCATCTTTCATTTAAACAATTTGGTTTTTAAGTTTAAAAATTTGAGAAGGGCACAAAAATTGTATAAAGCAAGTAGGTTGATGATTTACGTCATTGAAAGTTACCCTGATTTTAAAATGTCATTGCAAGTTCCTGGAAGAAGCTCTATTCTTCTATGCCAAATTTCTGGGAATATATATATATAAATGGAGGCTCAGATAATCAATAATCCAACAAGTATTTTACTTGATCACTGTTATTTGTTTGTAAATAGATATCAACTTCCATATCTGACAGTAGTATTTCAGTAATTATTTGGAAGAAAATAAAGTAAGTGACACAAACCCAAGTACAGATTCACTTTATCCTTCCGGTAATGAGTGTCGGAGTCAGAGAGCTTGTGAACTTTGATTATGCCCACAGTACATCCCCAGTGACATCTTCACACATACCCCTTGCTGGGATGGGTGAGAGAAGAAAGGAGCTCATTTCTCTATTTAACAGTTTTATAGTAGACCACATATTCTAACAAAAGGCCAACAAGGATTATTCTATGATTACTAGAAAAGATATATAGCTTTAGATTTTATTTTATTTTGTTATTGGAAGAACATAGTGTGGCAAAGAGCTCATTTTATATCTTTCTTTTTCAATTCTAGTAATATAAAGCAAATTATGCAATATATCTCAGTTGTAACTTATTTTTAAAATAAATATTTTGATACCCTTTTAAAACTTGATTTTGATACATTTTATTCATACATTATGATCGCATTCAACATTGAGAATTTGTTCCTGTACATGATGCATCTTGATTCTTATTTTTCCTATTCCCCTTCCCTCCCTACAACTGCCTATTCCCTATATATATAAGGTTTGTTTACATTTCTTTTATCATCACACTTTTTCTTTCCCTTCTTTACTTTCCCCTATCCATCTTTCCCTTTTCCTTTTGAACTTTTTCTTCCTATTTCATAATACCTACCTATATAATGCTCTTTTGAATCGGTCATTTGAAGTGAAATTATAGGTGTTCTAAATAATGCCTGGCACTTGGGAGGCAGTTAATTACCATTTCAATGTACTTTTCTTTTTACTCTGGCATAGTGGAAATGTCTCTATGGTACTGATTTGAAGCCATCATTTTCTATCTGTTGGTAAGTTGCTTTGCATCATTTTGTAAAAGCATGTGATATCCAAAGGAGATTGGAAGAACATAGCTTTTGCCATAACAATTTCCACACTGTGCACCTTCATGCTCATTCCTTCCCAGCTACAAAATCAAGGTTGGTCAACTGTTGTCTGCAGACCAAATCCATGCACTCAGTTGTTTTTGTAAACACAGTTTGATTTAAACACACCAGTGCCCAACCTTGATCAGTGGCTGTTTTTGAACTTCACCATCTAAGATGGAAAGTTCTGACAGGGGCCTATGGTCCTACAGAGCCTAAATTATTATTTAACCATTTGTAAAAATACTAAACAAACAAATAAGCAAATAACGTTTTCAGAACTGTTGTTATTGCTCAATACAATATACTTGTGTACCTTGACTTTTAAATCTGGCTGATCAAGAGCTAAATGCTCACTGGTAAATAATACTAGATGGTGAGTAGAAACATGCTATTTTTTTTGTCCTAGATTTATTATCTTCTACTAATAACTGTGGAAATGAGGAAGCATTGTAATTGAGGAATCCTAATAGAGAAGGATACAAGCCCAAGGAAATGAGTTTTATCATTAACTGTTACTGTAACTTACTTGAGTTATGTGATGCTTTTTGAGCTTCAGTTTTCTTATCAGCCCAATAAAAATGGTAGTTTTTGCTCAATTTAGCATGAGATCTAAAGATACATTGGACAAACTTGTGGTATTTTTGCGTTATGAAACCCTTCTTTGAATCACTGGTAATGGCCCCAGTGAAAATGCTCTTTACCTAAAGACAGCATGAGATACACTCACTCCTCTTTCCTGGAAGTTTTAAAAGAAGTGGTGTGTGGGAAAAGCCAGATACGGCATAGGTCAAGCCAAAGCATTAACTGTCTGCCATGTTTAATGATAGGCAGAACCTCACTCCATGTGGACTGTAGTTTCTAGCCCACCTAATAGCAAAAAGAAAAAGAGCAAAGATCAAAGAAAAAAAGCACAGCTTGGAGAGAGAATTAAAGGCGGAAGATAGACAAGCACCACTTTGTCATTAGACTGTTAAGCTCTCTCAGTTTAGCTACCCCCTGATCACAATAGAATTAACGCAAGCAAACCCTTAATCAGAGGAGATGGGAGACAGGTCTTCAGGTGTCATGGTAGCTGGTGAAGAATACCCTAGTTGTTAGTAATGTACAACGCAGAGTAATCTAATCATGAATAGGCATCTTTGGATTTGAGGCCAGATTTTATATTTTGTGTTATCACAGCCATTCCTGTTTCTTTTGCTGTAAATTTACAGTATTTTCCTGTGTGCTTCTTGAGACTATTCAAAGAGGTTATTGAGATAGTGTGCTAGAATATTCTGAAAACTATTCAACTACACACCAATGTTATTTTGTTTAAAATACCTAAATAACAACAGAAGGACATGGGTGGTATGTGTGTGTGTGTGTGTGTGTGTGTGTGTGTGTATTTTCAATAGAATTGATCACACATCCAAGTGTGACTTTATAAATCCTTCTTTTAAGTAATGTAGTAATAGTGAGATACCAAAATATCCTTTGTGTGTTATTTTCTTCAGTGATATTTTTCATTCATCCGGTTACAAGTATCACCAGAAACCTTAATACTATCTGCAGGTGGTTATGTATAAATATCCAAACTCACACATCAATATATTCTTACCCACTGAGCAAAAAGAAAGCTCACTGTAAGCCCTTTTTCATAAAATTGATGCCCAGGGATGGCATCATTGTAATAGATATATAATCTAAAGCTTTTACTGGATTCTATCTACTGGATTAACAAGAGTTATATTACAAATGGTTCTGCTCTTTTTGTGATGAAGAAAACAATCACTGAGAAGTGAAAGGTCATACAAAAGGCTTAGTTCTTCCCCTTTAAAACTTTATAGAAGCAATATATGCTGTATTCCTTAGCTGGAGAAGGTGAATAGAACAAAGAAACAAATATATTCTCTCTTCAAACAAAATGACATTAAACATTAATATATGAGGTGGTGTTTATTTATAATAGGAACACAGTGATTCTACCTATGAGAAATTGGCTGGAAATGTTTTGTTGGGCATGATTTATGATTTATGGATGACAGGTTTGAGTAATTATTAAGCTTAATTGCACTTAAATGATGGATTTTCCTTCCCAATTGTTTATCTTCAGGACAAGGATGAAAGCAAATGTGTTGGAAAAATGCAAAGTTCAGTGATTGCTAAATGAGCTTATTAATGTTTACATATGTAGCAATTTAGACTATTAATATGTTCCTGTTGGAAAGAGCTGACCACTGCCTCTCAGTCTGCAGAAAATCCTGCATAAACTATCGCTATTGTACTTTTACATAAACACAGCTGTTCAATTTCAATCACAAGGTCAGATGGTCATGAGGTTAATTTTGGTCTATTTGTGGCTGGTAAAACTATTTTCAAGAAGATGAAATTACTATCCCTAGTTGGCACGCAGTAGGGCATTAGGTCAAGAGTATCCTACTGCTGCCAACTCTAGGGAAGGGGGGCAAGTTGTGTGAACCTCGAGGGTTTTGCCTTATTTCCACAAAATGGTTTTCTAGGCAGCCTATTTTACCTTTGATACAAGGGATCAGCAAGACAAATTTACCTGCTGTTGCACAGGCCAGGATGAAACACTCAATTTCTAAGCTCTAAAATCTTGTTGCACTTTATTACAGCTAATGTAATATAAAATATGGTTATAGACTTTGTAAGTGAGGATGCAAATGGTTTAAAATTCTGATAAGAATACTTGCATCCTGAACAGATCATGAGTTTGGCTGGCCTCTTGCTTCGGCAAACAAACAAAAAAGAAAAGAATCTCTCCTTTTATTTTCCCTTTTCTAATTTGGTTTTGATTAAATATTTTCTGTGGAAGTAAAAATGTTTCTTTCACCAATAAATTATATACAGTGTAGATGGAAATATCTGTAAAGATACATGTCTGTCTGTCTATAAAGATATATTTCAGGTTTACTTGTCATATGACAAATTTACTAAGTTTATCTGAGAAGAGAGATTTATTACAAAGCTATATATGAAAATAAAGAAGTCTGAGATTTTGACCTTACAAATGAGTTTTATATAAGAATATGGAAAACCTATACTCTTTGGTTTTAAGGAAGGATAGGTGCAGGACTACTGTTCGGTACACATTCCTAGAGACTGGAATGTGGTTCAAGATCTGGCAATTAAGAATGAAGTGGAGCTTTTTAATGCCCATCTGCCCTAGTGATGTCATTGTCCCATTGACCCTCACGGGCAGAAGTGCCTGCTCAAGAGTCACTATAAGAAAAAAAAATCTTCCTTCTTACTTCATCTTCTCTGTTCATCTGTACTTCTCTTTTGGGTCTTTGCTTAATGATGCGGTGGATTTACTCAGTTTTAGCACTTCAAAAGCACTACTTACTCTCATAAGTGTATCACCTGCTCACTTCTGTCTCTGCAGAACCTTTGTGAGATAGAGTACTGTGATTCGTGTAGTTGGCCACCAATATCTGAATAGTTAGGTGTTTGGTAGCAGCATATCAGGTACTCCTGTGCCTCATGTTCAGCACTTATCACTCAGTATAGAGAACAGGCAAAGTGGACGTAACTACAACCTCTGCAGTTGTGTGCTAGTCTCCTGTGAGACCAGTAGCACAAGGGGAATTAATTAATACATAGACAGAAATGAGACTTAGGGAAGACCCTGAGCTTGGGCCTGACCCCTGCTGCTCTAGGAAACAAAGATGAAAGAACTGAAGTTGCTACACTTTTGTTCAGCACTTCAGGATTAACAAATGTAACAGGTCACTCAGAGGGCAGTGGGTGGGTTCCTACATCCCGGAACAAGGAAGAATTATGTAGACAAAGGTCCTGATATAGTCCTACCATGGAGCAGCACAGAATCTGGGACCACTGGGGTCTTTGTTGTTGCAGAGCAAAGATAGAGTTAAGTCTGGATATGCCATTGCTGGCCTGTAGGCAGGAAAACTAGGGCTAATCATTGTTTTAGTTATGAAATTATTTTTCCCAAAAATTACATAAGATTGCTCCTGCCAACTTAGCTGTTATCAAACTGATCCACCTGATAAACTCCACAAAATGCTCTCTGTATCCAAGAGGCTGAGGCTCCACCTCTTGTCTCAGTGGGTTTCTCAGAGGACTCTGCTAGGTATATACACAAAAGAATTAAAAGACTCATATCACAGTGACATATGTGCACCCATGTTTATAGCAGCCCAATTTGTGATTGCTACATCTTGGAAACAACCCAAGTGTCCATCAACTGGAGACTGGATAAAAAAGCTGTGGTTTTTCTATAGGATAGAGTATTACTCTGCCATAAAAAATGATAAGTTTGAATCACTTATACTTAAATGGACATACCTTGAGCATATCCTCAGAAGTGAAATAAATAGGTCACAAATAGATAGGTACATATCACATCTTTTCTCTGGTATGAGAAAATGAAGATGTAAATGAGTCCTAGAATTGTATGTTATATATTGTGAAATAGAGAATGCTCAAAGTAAAATAGGGTGAAGGGTGAAAAATAATGAGATTATACCAAAAAAGTAAGGAAACAAATTTTATGTATATGGGGGGGTGGTAGGGTGTGTAGGGCTATGGGAAAAAATGAGAATTAAGTTGTGTCTTATATTGGTACAAATCCCCATTATGGAGTGCAATCATGATATGTATATGTAATGTACCAATAAAGATTTCAATTAAAAAAAAAAGAAGTGAATGGGTTTCCCAAGGCTCTTCTTTGTAACTTATTTTCCAAGAGAAAGATACATTTTTCTAAATTTTATTCTGATTCAAATGTAAACACTGATTACCTATAAAATTAACCTGTACTTACAATTTGGACTATATTCCTTCAGTTAAAGAAACAACAATCATATTCCTGTTTCCACTGGCAATTAAAGCAGCAGTTTAGAGTGATGTCACCTAGCTAACTCCTCCAGCCCTTCTGGATTTTTCAAAGTCCACTGAGAAATGAAGAACTTTAGGCCCTGACTCATTTGTCCTGAGAATGTGCAGATGTAAGAATTGTTCCCGATGTTAAACACTCTGCCAACTGCTGCCCCAGCTTCCTTTTTATCTCCCAGAGTCACCTTGTAGATACAGAAATGATAATATCTGCTTCACACAGATTTCTTGTGCTGTGATTTGGAGAAAGGAATGCATCTGCCTTCCTTAACCCATTTACCTTTCTGGCAAAGCATCATAGTTTATGTTTCTCTAAAATCAGCTGAAAAATTTCAACAAAGTTTTGTAATAATAGCAACAAACTCCTGCAAAACAAAAGTGTGGCTTAAAAAAAAGCTCTCAAAATTTGAATTCCACTGAAAGCTTCTGTTGTAGTAAAAACAAATATACCCTCTATAGGCTAATGTATATTAGATACTAAAATTTAAGTAATATGCTATGTTTTAGAGCAGTTAGTCTACTGAAAGTTTTATGTGTGAAGCTGCATTTCATTCCCACACCATATGTTCAGTAGACAGAAATCATCCTCTGACTTTAAGTATGGCATATAGTTTACACATATACATTCACACGTGTACACATGCACTCACAACCCCATATTTTTGGATGAAGAGCTGCAGGTGGCCAGTTAAATGACTGTCTAGTGTATCCAGCAAATAAAGCAGTATATTGATGTTTAAAAAAGAGAGCTTTTGAGTAAGTCTGCTTAAACAAGTCCTACTCCTACCATTTTTTAGCCTCAGGGATTTGTGCTAGCTACTAAACATGGCTAAGTCAGCATCAGTTTTGTTAGATGCAAAATAGGATTATTGTAGAACTGTCATGAAAACAGAGAGAAATTAATGTATGTAAAGTATACTTGCTAAATGACATCTAGGCAGTGTCCAGTAAACAAAAATAGAAGTCTTGTCTTGAATTTGAAGATATAATGACTTCTAGAATGTATGATAGATTTTATGAAATAGAAAATATTCAAAAGGAAAGGAGTAGGGAAAAGTAATGAGGGGAAAGAAAATACAATCTTAGAAAAAATAAAAAGAAAGCATATGAATATAGGGGGTGAGGAGGTAGGGTGGGTAGAGAAATGGATAAAAATGAGAATTAACTCATGTCATACACCAGTACAAATTCCCAATGCAGAGTATGATTGTGACTTTTATATAAAATGTGCCAATAAAGAATTCAATTTTTTAAAAAAATCTTGTCTTTATGTGCAGTGATTTTCCTATTTCATCGTACTGAAAAGGATACAAGGGAATGAAGCTACCAAAACTAAAGGAGACACATCTTCCTGCTTTGTCCCCAACAGTATTAACCTAATATCCAAAACAATATTCAGAGCACTGTGATTGTCCGATTTGTCTTAGCCTCTTCCTTGCGCTTATAGCAGATGCAAAGTACTTAGAGGACAGCAACAGCAGGCGCCTCTGCCAGTCTTCCATGACACCAATCAAAATTATTTTAATAGCTTTTAGTGGTTTTAAAATTAGAGATGAGTGTTCAACATAAAAGACCTACATAGTTAGCTCCAGATGGAAGAAACATTAAAATTTCAACAAGAGATAAGAACAGGGTTGACTCCAAACATACTGTTTTCACTCAGAGTTTCTGTTAACTCAGACTATGCAATCCCCTTCTAAGTGCTGCCACATCTATCCTGAAGCAGTCATTGCTCATAAACACCTTCCCTTCCCCTGAGCTTTTGCTTGGGAAATCCTTTTCTTCAGAGCTGACTTTCAGCTGGTGACTCAAGCTGTTACCTGGTGTATTATCAGTCCTTGCAAACTTGCTCTGAGATGTGTGATGCATACAAACAAAACCTGGGAATCTGCTCTACAACAATGCGATGGCTCTGCAAAAGAATGAAGCTACATAAATCCTAAGGCACACTGAAAGTAGGAAGTTCTGTTCCACATTTGCCAAGTTGGGGGGGGGACTTCAACACCAGCTTTAAAGAAAGAAATATGATAGTCAAAAGAAAACCCACTTTAAGTGTATTTAAAAGTAAGGCAATATATTCATTACAATATGGTTTGCCTGTGGCATTTAAAAATACCAATGCTATTTCCCCAGAGAAATGTTTAATATATCATGCCTCCCTCCTTCCTAAAAGTAGACAACTGAAATATGTTCCCTTTCCCTGATCTATAGCCTCTCTGCCCCCAATAGTTTAATGAGTTTTCTTTTTTCTTTCTTTTCTTCCCATCCCCCATAAACCCTTGTTAGCTTATGACAATTGCTCAGTACTCCTATCCTAGAATACTGTATTTCAACCACCTCCTTTGAGACTTACACTGCTACCTCCCTTTTGTAGTTTCTCTTGTTTCATTGTTATGTATTGTCATCACTTTCTCTGAGGCTAAGCATCTGTACTGATATCTCCTAAGGTGCTTTGCATCTGTCTTTTTTTTCCTGATCTTAAATGAAAACAGAGAAAATGAAATCCCCCAAACCAACCTATTGTCTTATGCAACTATCATCTTGATGATCCAATCTCATTTCCATAACCACCTCCACTCTTTAACTTTGCACATTGCAAAAAGGTTGAGATTTTACTGCAATTTTATGACAGTATCTTATTTCCACAGCTATTACCAAACCTATAGATATATCCTATGGCCTCAGGGACTAGGCAGATATTGGGGGAGAAACTGCACAAAGCTTAATCTAAATTAAAGCTTTCTCCTTGCCTTCTAGTTTCTTCTATTATAGTAGAAAAATATTTACACTAGCACTTGGGAAAGAAAATAGACAAAAGCATACCAGACATATGAACTTCACATATGATTAGTGAATAGATTTCATATAAAAGCTCCAAAGCTATATGTATTAATTCACTTGAGCGTGGCTTAAGTTTCTTTTCCCACTGGTGAGGCTGGATAGATGAGACATAAATTTCACAGAAATAAGTTTAAGAACTTGGTCCATGAATAGTAAATGAACTTTTTCGTGATTGGGGGTGTTTGTGTATAGAATAATGCTGGCACTAATTTGGACTTCAATGATCTTTCTATGCAAAGCAAATGGTACTTTTAAGATATATTCTGGGGGTAAATTTTCTGTTTTAGGGCTTTTTGGTAGTGTTATTACTTTTGTCTAGATGTCCCACCAAAGCCTCATGAAGTCATAGGTGGAGTTTTTTCATAAATGGGTGACTGGCTCAAGTGTGTGTGACACTGGAATTGATTCATGGTGCAATGAAGGATCAAGGGCACTAGGGCTAAGGATGTGCCACTTTGTACTACCTGCCTGAGTATTTTGGAAATGATACAAGGAATAGAAAGAGCCATGGTCCTCCTTTACTTGCTTGCTTTGGTACCTTCTGCCTGCCATGAATTGTTTTTCCACTATAATGCCTGTCTGCTATTGAAGGTGAAAAGGAGTTCCTAATTTCTAGGGTGGTAACAGCAGGGAGAATTGTCTATAAACTTTGTGTTATTCTTTTGCCTTTTCCTGAGGCTCTTTCCAAATCTGAAGAAGAGCTTTCATGAGCAACTGAGCTATAATTTACCTAACATAAAATTTACCCTTTCAAAATGTATTATTTAATTATCTTTATTGTATTCACCACAATGAGCAGTGAGCAATACTATGGAATTAAACGTGGTCATCACCCTAAGAAGAGACATCATTCCTATGGGAATGGGTCTCACCCATTCCCATTTCTGATGCATTAATCTGCTTTGTCTATGTGGTTTCACAGGTTTTACCATTTTCATGCAAATCATATCATACAATAACTGACCTTTTGCAATTTTTAATAAAATATTTACTGAGATAATTATAGTTTCAAATGGTATTATAAAATTACTGTGAAGGAATCCTAGGCACTGTTCTCAAAGTCTCCAATAATTATAATGCCCATATCACTGGAGTATGATATCATAAGTTAGACATGGACATCAATACAACTCATCATTTCCTTTAGATTTTTTTTTTTTTTTTTAGGTTTTTTTGAGACAGGGTCTCGCTTTGTGGTTCAGGCTGGCCCTGAGCT
>PVIR01034949.1:0-16663 GCA_004026965.1 Petromus typicus | reverse complement strand
TTTTTTTTTTTTCCCTAGCAATGACTTGCATGAATTTTCCTTATTCTATAGTAGTTTTCCATAGAGCCTATTTTTTACCCTTTGGCTCTCTTATTCTCAAAGTATCTAAATATTTACTGTATATAGTAAAGACCTTGACCTTGTGCTCTGTATAGTTGTGATGTGGATTGCATCTTCTTATCAGTGGTGGCTGTTTGTGCAAGTCCTCACTTCTGAACCTGGTATTATCAGATATTCCTCTAAGTCACTTTCCCTGATTGTATTGTGATTCTCTTCCCTTCCCTACTTGATCCCATATTCACTAGAGTACCTGCTCACTGGGCTTCTAACTGTCCTTGGTTCACTTCAGTATTTCATATCCTTGATGGTTTATTTGGGGTGCTTTCATCTCCAAGAATTTCATGTGATAATTATGCTTTCTGCACTCTGTGTTCTTCTACTTTCCTTGTACTGATTATTTTGGAATTGTAGCCTTCATTTTTGCACATAAAAGGATCACTCATTTAGTTTGTTAATTCATGTTCCTAGCAACATTATTATTAAAAGCTAAAAGGTGGAAGTAACTCAAGTATCTGTGTACAGATGAGTGGATAAAATGTAACACCTACATATAGTGTACATGTACAGAGAAATATCAATCATCCTTAAAAAAAGAAGGGAATTCTGACACCTTAGGTAAGGCTTGAAGGCATGATACTAAGTGAAATTAGCCAGTTACAAAAGGACTTAAACTATTTGACTCCACTTGTATGAAATACTTGGGAGAGTCTAATTCAGAGACTGATAAAGTAGACTGTTGATTATCAGGCACAAGAAGAATGAGCAGTTATTGTTTAGTGACAGAGGGTTTCAATTCTGGAAAATAAAAAACATTCTGAAGGTGGTTGGTTTGGTGATTGAACAACAAATGCGAATGTAGTAAATGTCACTGTATACTTAAAAATGGTTATGATAGTAAATTTTATGATATGTATATCTTAGTCTATTTTATGCTACTGTCACAGAATATCTGAGCCTGGGTAATTGATAAAGAACAAAGATTTACTTCTTAACAGTTCTAGAGTTGGGACATCCATGATTGAGGAGCCATACCTGGTGAGGGCCTTGTTGCTGTAACATACCACAGTCTGTGACAAAACTTTCCTCATGTGAACAAACTCAGTCCTGGATCACAGCCAAAGCCCTCTTTTCTTAATGATTCCACTTCTCAACAATGTTGCATTGAGAATTAAGTTTCCACCACATGAATTTTGGGAGACACAGTCAAATATAACCATGTGTTTTACCACAATTAAAAATAGTCTAGATTCTTGTAATACACACTAATTTTGATAGCAGGGACAATACTATGGAGACTTCAGTTGGTGGCATCCATGCTTCACAGATTGTATTGGTGCTGACCTTCTGTGGTTAAGCCAGGGGGTGGACAGTATGGAAGGGAGGATGATAGCTTATATTTCACAGATTCTCTCTTTGGTGTTAGCCAGTTTTAAAATATGAGTATCTTTATGGCAATATCTGGTTGATTCACTGTAGCCTTAATACAATATTTAACATTGAAGTGATTCTGGGGAATCTAAGACACTGAGCTAAGAAATTTTCCAGGACTTTGTCTTGCCTATACAACTTGTATTTAGCCTCTACCTGCCAAGAAGATTGAGGAAATCCAATATGACTGTTATTCAACAAGTTCATCCATGACTATTAAGCCAGAATGACTAATGGAATTATTTCTGAGATACCTACAGAGAGACATGTCTGAAAAACTGTCCTTATAATGGGGAATAATTTCCATCCCTGAGAAAAGGAGATATATGTTTAGAAAAATGTAAAATATAGCTGTACATGCCTTGATAATTTCCATGCCCCTCAAACTCATTTTTTCTCTTCTTTAATATGTGTAGAGGGAGCAGGAATCAATACTTTTCTCGAAGAATTTTTGAACTAAATAATATATAGGTTTAGCACTTAGTCAGTGCTTATTGAATGTTATCTTCCTTAAAAAGTGAGATCGAATGAGAAAAGTTAGAACTCAAGACAAATGTTTCTGTATGAGTAAGAAATACTGCTTTTTCTCCTAAAAGGCAAATATTCTAAAATGAAGAAGGCAAAATTAACATTGTGTGAGAGTGGATTTTGGTACAGATTCTTGTTTGTGTGGGTAGATTGATGATTATTTCTAAATCTGTGAGGAAACTGATGGATTACACATGTGTGGGTTGTAACACTCATTTAATTAATTCTTTGTCTACTTATGGTTTTAAAATACAGTCAAATATCTACTCTTATTTTTACACTTCCCAGGCTCACATGCAATTTTGCATATTTTTATGCTTTGATATTTCAATAGCTCTCATAAATTTTTTCATAATTTTTATCTTCCTGCCTTCCAAACCTAACTTCTAAAATGTTAGACTAGGTCTAAACTACTGTGGTCTCTTTAGGTAAGAATTATAAATTACTGAGTCAGATATTTTGAATAATGATTTTAATTTTAATTGCTCTTTCAAGATCCTTTTCTTTGTTTAGGGCCATTCCATGTCTTCCTATAATTTTCTGTGTGCAGATCTATTATTTCACTTCCAAATTGTATTTTTTATTATTTATGTGTCCATTTCTTTCCATCCATTCTGAGCTCTGAGAACCAGGGACTGCCTTACGCATTTTTGTGTCTGGACCATCCTGCACAATACTTGATCATAGTAGGTGCTGATTAAATATTTGATGAGTTAAATTGAGCCTTAGTCATTACAGTGAGTTGGTGATCTTAGTTTTCCTCTCTTTCTTTTGATGTTAAAAAGAATTACTATCTACTATGCTAAAAGCTTGAATTTAGATACTGTTGAACATGAGCCAAAATGACTCAAGTAAACTTATAAGTACTATAATATTTTTTTCATTCATTGAAAATGTTATTTACAATGCTTCAAATATTGTACAGGTTGATGATGTTTTGTTTTCTTGCACTCTCTTCAGAAGAGCTCTCATCTTGTCTCCAGAAGATCACATTTCAGAACTTCTGGGTTATTAGGTTGGCACAGTGTACCTTATGGGATAACCTCATGGTGGAGTTTCTCGGCTTTTGTATAATGAAACCCCCAGGATAAAGTGCAGGCAGGATTACCTTTTCCTCAGTTCTGCCTCTTGTTACCAGTTTGATGGGGGGAGTTTTATAATCCTAACACTGAGGAAGACTTCAAAGGATTTGAGTAGCCATTTCTTCATCATTCTCCTTGCAGAATGGGAGTTGACAAAGATGAATATGAGAGAATATTTGGTGAGGAAATTAAGAGAAGTTATTTATAGATGGCTGGACTTAGATGGACTGAGATTAGGATCTATAATAGGCAAAAGAACTAAGTGTAAGAAATCATCATAAAAATGCAATATTCCATTGATTTTTTAAAACAAGAAGCAAATACTAAGCCACAAAGTTGAGCAAAAACAATAAAAGACAAACACAATTTCCCAATAAACCATGTTTGTAATTTACAAAAATAAAATATAGTAGGGGATGTTGTTGGTAAAGAAATATTTTGTTATGTCAACATCTATAGTTAGAAGGGCCAGCAAAATAGAATCTGACTTTACAGTGTCTGGTAGGTATGTGAGAAGAATTTAGTACTGAACTATTATAGGAATTTCAATAAACTCAAACTTTCTAGTCCTTTTGGCTCAGTATTTCCTAACTAGGCTCAATTTAGTTCTTGAATGAAGTGATTTCTTCAGAGATTACAGTTTTTACAAGAGAACCAGTACAATCCTAAAGATAAGGATTATCTATTGATGCTATTTTATGAACAATGAAATCACAATTGACTGTGGAAAATTCTACCTACCACTTAGAGATATTGCAAGAAAGGGCAAGGGCTAGACAGCAAGAGGAGATAATCCTTTCCTGGAGAACACTATGGATTAATAAATGACAAAATAAAAATTCCAGGCTGTTGTAATGTAGGTGGAGTAGGGTCAATATGTAATGCATTCTGCAGCTCGGTAAAGCAGGTCAGAAAACTCACCCGTATGGTAGTGAGATGAGATATCTTCAGATGCATCTTAAAATAATAAAAGCCCAGAAAAAGAAAAATATCAGTGGGCAGTAGCCTCAAAAATAGATTAATAAAGTCAAAGAAAGATTGCTTTCAAAAGAAGGGGGTTGTTTTCGTGGGCTTTGGGAAAAGTAATCCATGGATTAAACTTTTTTTCTCATTTACTTATGTTGTATATAGTACTTTTAGACTTCATGGCCTGTTGACATCTCACATAAACTGTTTGTTTCTGCAATAGTTGACTGCCTGTGAGGTCCTTACCTGTGAAGTTCTCACTCATTTATCCCTGTAAATCATCCACCCAACATGTACCAATCATTTCCATTGTGTCCTTACTCATGTTTATAGTGCCCCTTTCCCCCAACTGTGGACCTTCACTTTGACTGCTGTTCTCAATGTAAGCTTTAAGATATTAGGCACTTAAAAAATTTTAAAGATCTTTTTCAAGGTAATGTTTTCTATAAGGATTCCAGTAAGCTACTTTGTAGGAACAGTAGCTACCTCTGTGAAAAATAATAAAGTTCTATTTTCCTAGTCTTTCACCAAATATACAGGAGCTTCTGGTGTGCAATTAGGCTGTGTTAGAAAATTGGGTTGGAGAAATGAAAGACAGGTTGTGATTCAGTGTGGAAAATACATAGTTACAGTAAACTTGTTTGAGATTTTATTTTAGGATAGAGTGGAGGGTGCCGAGAGAAGGGTTAGGTTGAGATGTTGGGGAGATACCTCAAAAGAGGTTATCTTTGAACTCAATTTTAGGAAATGAAAATTAAATTATAGTGAAATACCATTTTAATCCGAAAGAATGGCTAATAATGGTAAATGGTGGTGAGGATGTGGGGAGAAAGGAATTATTCTACATTGTTAGTGGGAATATAAACTGGTTTAAACACTATGGAAATCAAGGTAGAGATTCCTCAAAAAACTAAAAATAGAAGCTCCATTTGACCCTACTATTCCCCTTGTAGGTATCATCCTGATAGACTTAAAAATCATCATGTTACAGGTATATGTGCAGACTCATGTATATAGCAATACAATTTATAATATCTAGATCTTGGAAACAGTGGTATACATCCATCAACAGATGAATGCATAAAAATGTGGTATTTATACACAATGGAATATTATTCTTTCATAAAGATAGACGGTTCATAGGTAAATGGATGAAATTGGAGAACAATATTGAATGAAGTCAGACACACAAATTTAAATAATGCATGGTTTCTGTTACATGAGAAACACACACAAAGAACAAAATAGAAGATAGTTAACTGTAAATAGGAAGTAGGAAGAAGTTCAAATAATTCCTCAAATAACCTATTCCATTGTCTCAAATATATTTTAATGTGTATGCTGATTTGTTTCATTTGTACTACTAGTTTGTTAGTTCATTGAGAAGAAAAGGTTTGTGTTGCCATCTGTTTTTTTCTTTGTAAGAGAGACTCTTTTTGGTCTATGTCTTGTGCTCTGAGTAATTACTTTGAACATATGATACAAGTGTATTATTGCTATTGTCATTTTAAATGAAATCTTATTTTATTTTTCATAAAATAAAAAAAACCTCAGTAAATACAAAGACACTGGATGAAAGGTTAGTGGCTGAGTGAGCTGATCACATTGAAATGAATCAACTGATGCTGTTATCATGAAGCATCTAACATGTACTAGCCTCTCTTCTGAGCAATGGAAATATAGTACTCACCTTTGTGAAGTTTATGTTCTACTGAGGTTTGGAGATGAGGAGACAGTAATAAATATTTAAAGCAATAATTGGTGTAACTTTAAATAATTTGTATTGCTTAATTTCATGTGTTGACTTAGCTAAGGGCTGCCCAGATGGATGGTAAATATTATGGATGGCTGATTTTGGAAGAGATGAGCACGAGCATTGAATCTGCAGAATGTGTCAAGAGGGTCAACCGTCACTAATGCGGGCAGTTCTTGTCTTGTCTGTTGAGGGCTCAGAAAAAACAAAAAGGTAGAGGAAGGACGTGGTCTGTCTTTTTCTTGAGCCCTTCATTCTTGCTCTTTTGAGCTTGCAGTTATACCATGATTGTTGTTGGTTCTCACTCAGCCCTTTGGTCTCGAACTGAACAACATCAGTTATTGAATATCATAGCTTTTCTGTGTCTCCTGTTTACAGATTGTAGAGTATGTGACTTCTGGGCCTCCATAATTGTGTGAGCCAATTCACATAGTACATCTCCTCCTTACATATGTATCTCATTTCCTGTTCTTTTTTTTTTTTTTTTCCTGGAAAGTCTCAACTACTATCAAGGTACTAAGAAGAAAAAGAAAGGAAGAAAATGAAATTTAGCACAGGATAGAGCATGACTGGGAGAGGTTGGCATGTTAGGAAAGAAAACATTTCTCCGTGGTGAAAGGATGAACACAGGGCTTGTAGGAAGAATATTTCAGGTGACTTAGTATCGGTTGTATATGTGGAGAGTGTGAGGGGGAAGATGGATTGGGGGTACAGTGGCGTGGGCTGGGAAGAACATGGGGAGGGAAGCAGGAGATGAGATCAGAGGGGTCTGATCATAGTTGGCCTTATGGACCACCATCTGATTAGGATTTTATTCTCGAGACTACAGGAAACTTGTGATGTCTTAGTTGCTGGGGTGATAAATTATGATTTGTGCTTTCTAAGTTCACTCTTGTAACTACACTGAAGAATGTGATGCTGAAAGCAAGACTGGAAAGAGATCAGCTGGAAGCTCATGTTGGGGTTCCTATGAATGATGATGGCAGCTGGGATCAGAATGAGGTCAGTGGAGAGGACAGAAACCATCCGAGTTCAGGAAGTGGTTTGGAGGCAGTGCCAGCAATATTTGGTGGTCAATCACATGTAAAAGGGCACATAAAGACAGGGATCAAAGGTGACCCCTGGGTATGGGGCAGAAATACAAAGACAGACAAAAGCTAAGGGCACTGGGGACAGGTAAACACTTGATTTGGTAGACTGAATTAGATGTTAATTTTTGAATTGGAGGACCTGTTTTATTCCTGTTTGTTATTTCCCAACTGTGTGACTTTTGAACCAGGAACTTAGCCTCTCTGGGTGTTGGTTCCTCAGAGTTGACTGTTTTTATGTTCATTCTAATTGTTGGGGTATTCAATAAGCTAGTATATGCCATCTTTGATAATATATCATAAGTGGTAGCTATTATCATGAGCTGAAAACTTACCTGTATTGTCCCTGCAAAGGGCTTATACACTAAAATATGAATGAATATAAATACAGCATATCCAACTTTTCCAAAGTGTGTGCGTGTATAAATATTTCAGTTAGAGCTCAGTGAAAGGGAAATTTGTTCCCTAGGACGGCTGGTCATTTATTTTGAACATTCTTTCAATTTGTGCAATTGAATATTCCTCTTCTTTCTGCCCTTTTCAAAGTTCTCACATTTATTTATTTTTTTGATTCATAATGACTGACCTTATCTGGAATTAAAATACTCACTGTGCATTGAACATCCCTAGGTATGTTCCTTTCATCAGCTGGGGAGAGGAGACCTGTGCCACATACATCTCAGCACTCCTGATGTTAAAGCTAATTCACAGGGGAGAAATAGAGACTTTTCCTCTTTCTGCTAATGGTTGAGAAACAGCTTTTAAAGAAAGTACAGCAGAGAATGAAGGGATTAAATGATTGATAGCAGCATGTGAGGGGCCTGCTACTGGGCTGTTGGAAGGCTCTGCAATATTGTTCCCCAAATAGAGGGAGACAGCATACATGGTGGGCCTACTGTGTAGGTACTGCGTGAAGTGATGCATTCACAGAGCAAAAATTGACTCTGAACTTCAAGGAGTTTTCAAGGCCAGAGTGGGGTTGGTGAGGATTATGACAGAGATGTCTTACAAAGGGCGAAGTACAAAGGTGACTATAATGGGGGCTGAAATGATGGGCTTCAAGTTGGGGTGGGTACAGGGAAGAGAGTACTTAATTCCAATCTGGTGACTTTAAAACCTTCTTGAAGTGAGTGGCATTTTGATTAGGCAATCAGGACAGTGGCACTTTGTGCTGTGAGTCCCATCTGAGCACAGACATGAGATGTTTTTCTTCCAGTACCTTGAACTAGCACCGTGCCTGGCACATGGTGAGCTTGCACAAAGCATTTTCTATGTTACTGTGAAAGTCATGTAGCCCGATGGGGTTGGGATGTGGTGATTTGGGAGACACTTTGCTGTCTGTAACTCTGTATGGTCATGTTCTGTGTTATGGTGTTCTCATCAGTGATGAACTGCATATACCATCATGGTCCTGTGGTGGCTTAAAGTAGGCAGAAATGTTCCATACAGAGACATGTGTTCATGGTTCCCAAGGTGGCACTGTTTAGAGGTAGTGGGCCAAAAGGGTGGGTAGGGGATAGTAAAGAAGGGAAAGAGAAAAATTGGATGGTTAAAAAAAAAAAAAAGGAAAGAAAGCTTATGTATATGGGGGTGGGGAGTTGTAGGGAGGGCAGGGGAATGGGAAAAAATGAGAATCAAGATGTGTCATGTCCTGATACAAACCCTTGATGTTGAATGTGATCATGATGTGTGTATAAAATGTACCAATAAAATGAATGTTTAAAAAGGGAAATAGGGCCTTGGGAGTCACTAGGAACATGTCCTTGAAGTGGATTATGACTGCAAAGCCTGATTTGCCAGTGTTATTGGATTAAGAAAAGCCTAGTAGATTAGTAAAGCATGTTGCTGGGTGTGTTGGGGTGTGTCATGGAGGGTAAGACATACAGTCCTTAGTGTGCTGCTGTCCGCCACTGTCTCCAGGCTCTGATTCCAGGCCACCATGAACTGAGCAGCTTTGCTCTGCTGTTTTTCTATGATGATGTTGCTTCCTTGGAGCCAGCTAAACATCGGCTGAATTCCTCAAAGCTGAGACAAATTAAAATTTTCTTCCTTTAAATTGTTGGTGTTGGGTATTTTAACTCAGTAATAGGAAAGTTAATTCAGGCATGGGACCCTGGCCATTTCCTTTTCCCCTCTGATTTTCCTGGTTCATTATAGTTTGTTCCACCACACACTCGCTCCCATTGCCATGCAGCATCCTCAGCAGAGGCACAAAGCAGTAGTCTATGTGACGTTGGACTGGGACTTCAGCACAGAGTCAAAATACATCTACTTTGTAAATGAATTACCTCTGGGATTTTTTTTATCATAATACAAAACTGGCTGGCACAAGCTCCCATAAGATTATATTGCCTAGTGATGTCATAGCCATCACAGTTTGTGTAGGTATGGTCTATGATGTTTGCACAGCAGCAATACATGGATTGCTTAAAACATTCCTGCTGTTACTCATCATGTGACATATTTGATTTTACCTCCTTGTGTATTTTTTATTGTACTAATATAACATTTGTAAGATTTGCATTTTTAACTATTTTCAGTGTACAGTTCTGTGCATTGTTATATTCACAGTGTTGTATAATCACTGCAACTGTTTCTGAAACTTTTCATTACTCTAAACCAAATCATAATCATAAACTAATAACTCCCCATCCACCTTTCCCTCTTGGCATGATGATCTTATTCTACTTTCTGTATTTATGAATTTGCCTTTTCTAAACATATCAGACATGTGGATCACACAGTATTTGCCTTTTCCATCATCTTCTCCTGGAAAAACTGATGGTATTGAGACAGTTTCTGTTTTAGCCTGGCTTCCAGCTTTAGCCAAGTCATGCTATGTTGTTGTGCTTTTGTGTGAATGGAAACTTGGATCAGGAAGTGTGAGACAAATGAAGATACACACTGCCAGACTTTGGGGATGGTTTTGGAGAACTCTTCCACTTTTACTGCAAGGTATACACACTTTTATAGCAAATGGCAGGGGGTGTAACTGTATGGGTCAGGTTGGTCATTTGTTGGGGAAGCATGCAGAAATATGGGCAGTTGTGGATTGATTGTGTGGTTGTGGCTGAGGGAGGAATCATGAATAAGTAGGCAGGGCTGAACTCCAGCCCACCTAAGCCTGGCTTTCACCTTCAATGCTAGGTTCTACATATAACTGGTTTCAAAATAAATTAAAATTTCATATAAAAAGTTCAGTTTTTCTTGTCCCGTAGTGGTGGGAAAAGCTTCCATAGCACGTTTTGTTACTCTCCCGACTGTTTTCTGGATAGGCCGATTCTTCACTTTCACATGCCTGGACAGTTC
This sequence comes from Petromus typicus, assembly GCA_004026965.1. NCBI lineage: Eukaryota > Metazoa > Chordata > Mammalia > Rodentia > Petromuridae > Petromus > Petromus typicus. The sequence goes on along the minus strand of PVIR01034949.1, from coordinate 6,449 downwards.
CTGACCCTCAGCTGTATTTGCTAAATAAATGCATAAATCAGACCAGGAAAAAAAAAAGGGAAGAAGTCTTTTGATAGATAGGTTTAGATAGAAGCAGGACTGATACTTAGACCAAAGGTTTTAAATGTATGGGATAATGAAGGAGAGAAAGTACATGGGAAATATGTGGTGCTAAGAATCATATGAATATCATCTAAACAATGAAATCATGAAGCAATAAGAAAAACCCAGCCACATCTTACAAGGCAGGACATTGGCTAGTGAGGTTAGCAGGGTGACTGGTTAGAATAACAGCTGCCTTTGAACAAGACGTGCTATTGGCTAAAACCTTAGTGCATCTGTTCTGTGACAACCTTGAGATGTAAGTATTATTTATCTATCTTTCAGTGATTGAGTTGAATCTTAAAGAGGCTGTGTTATCCACTTGAACTCACAAAGCCTAATAAGTTTCTGTTGGGATTGGAATTAAGATCTGTCTGTCCAGGTTTTCCAACTATGAGAAAAGCAATCCTTTATTTTTGGAGTATGGAGTTGGGGGAACGGGGGAGGGAAAATCATCTTCCCAAGAATGACATTAGTAAAGCATTTTGGGCACATATTTAGACATCAGTCTAAAGTGCCCCAGAGGATCACACGAAATATTGGATACCACAGTGAAATGGATTAGGGAAAATAACCAAAAGGAAAATCTCTTTCTGGCCACAGCCAAGGAGAATGATTATGAGCACAATGCTAGTATAAACAGGAGGGCGGAGAAGGACTTATAACAGTTCACCATGCATGTTCCTTGCCATCCTGTAGTACATCATGAACAGTGTATCAGCCACTTCTGTTACTTTTAGGTCACTCAGGCTAACACAATAGCAAAAGAACATTTGTCAGTTTGTTACAAAATGCACAGCAGGCATTTACCCTCAGATGCTTTAAAAACAGAGATATTTGTGGTTAGAGTCTATTACTTGGTATAGAATAACGTCTGCTAGGGCTGTTTTCTTTCCACCAGGGGAATCAAATTTCTGGTTGTGCTATCAGTCTCCCACCATATCATTTTTAAAGGCAAGTCATAAAACGTTTTCTCTACTGTGGCAGCAAGGAGGAAAACTTTATTAGGAAGAAAGTAATGTGGTTTGAAAGAGTCCTGTAAACTTAAAATCTGTTTAGGGCATTTAATTCTGGTCTTTACAAGGCAGTCTTGTCTTTCTTTGCAAATAAACATACGGTTTTCCAATGCATGTGTGGGTGGTTGCAGTGTGCTGGTTTCATGGTGTGGAGAAGGGGAGGGAAGGTAGCGGTGAGATAGCCTTCTCCTCCTGCTGGGCCTATAAAGGTGCACAGTGGAGGAGGGAAACCTAAGAGGGATCGTGGCTTCTGATGTGGCTGGAGTAGGTGTGGAAAGGAAGTGTGCCCAAGAATAAGCGAGCCTTGATGGGCGCTCTCTTTCTTGTCTCCTGCCCTTATTTCAAATGCGTAACAATCGCCTGGTGATTTCCAGCTGATGGCGATTTTGACTTGTCCCCCAAACACAAAACATGCTTGCACGCGCGTGCACACACACACACTCCTCAAAGAATTGTAAGAATAATATGTGTTTACTAAAGAAAACTTGGAAAGTGCTGAAAAGCAGAGGGAAGGAAGAGAATGGATTGTCATAGTCTTTTTTCTCAGAAAAAATATTGGAATTAGTGTTTTAATTTTTGTTTTGTTTTCCTTTCTTTTGTTTTTTTGAGGCAGAGTTTTATGATGTAGGGCTTAGGCTGAGCTTGAATTTGTGGCAGTACTCCTGCTTTAACCTGCTGAGTGCCAAGATCACAGGCATGTGCCAATATGTCCAGCTTAATTTTTATTTTTGCACCTGAAAAATGACAGTGGCTATATATATATATATATATATATATATATATATATATATGAATTTGTATGCACTAATTTGAACATTTACTTCTGTTTTGAAAGTGATCCATGTGCACTGCAGAAAACTTGGAAGATATAAAAATATAAAGAAAAAATTGGATAGAACTTTACCATCCAGAGATAAATGCTGTTATTCCAATTTATTGTGTTATCATAGTCCTGTGCATTTTAGCACAAGTTTATGACAAAGCTAAAAATATAGTAAATGTAGAGACATTTGTAGCTGTGAGATGGAGAATGATAAGAACAGGCATTGAAGAAAGAGGTATCTTCCATAGACTAGCTTTTACCAATAAAAATAAAACTCTGAGACTGAGGTCATTTGGTATGAGTTTTAAAGTTGAAGAAAATCATTACATGAGTTTGTGACAATGAAAATTTTTTTATTATGTTGCCCTATTCAGTACTATTTTTTGGAAGAAGAAAGAAAAATTACCTCAGTGATTCTCCCAGCCTAGCATCTTAGTCATGGAAATAGTTTAGCAATTATTAGAACAAGTTCTGGAATAGAATAATACATGTTCTTTTAAATTATAGTCAAACACAGCAAAAACTTTTATATGAACTCAGGGATAAAAAACAGAATTGAGAAATGGATGTTTTCTCCATAGGTCTGATAGAAAAAGCAGTGGAGGGTAGCGTTGGTGGACTAGTCTTTACCTTGAGATGAGGAATCCATTGGAGGTCATAAAATCCAGTGGTCATTGTTCAATTGGAAGTTTGTTAGTTACTTTTCTCTCATTGCTGAGACAAAATACCCAGCACCCAAAATTATAGGAGAGAGGTTTATGTAGCTCAGTTTGTAGAGCTTTCAGTCCACTGCTGGCTTCAAGGCAAAGATGACAAATAGGCGTCACAAAAGAGAAACCACATGCTAGGCACAAGGTAGCTGAGACAAGGGACTTTAACAGTGTCTTTCTGCTCTTTTGATGCCATCCAGACTATGGAAGTTAGGATGGTGCCAAACCATTCACTCATATATAGTTTAATAATCATAAGTCTTTAATCCAGTTCACACACATTCCACATCCAGCCACCTCTGGAAAAGAAAGTCCCACCTCATCTGCATAAGGCTTTGGGGTTGGGGATAACTAAACATAAGCCATAATTTCTCTTCCAGACTGAGAAAGAGAAAAATAATAAATCAGTTTGTACCATAACTGACTCATCTTTAAATTCTTATATAGGATTCTTCTTTTGGTTCCTAGAATACATTTTCAAGTGACTTCTTTTTCTACAGGAGAATATACAGTAGCATTTTGCCTTTTATATTTAAGAAACAAGTTAGAAAATAATAAAATTCTTGGCTTAAAACTTTTTTCTTTAAAATAGTAATTGTCAAGTAGTTTTATAAAGTAGAATTCTAATATTAATGTTAACAGTAATCCAACTGTTAAATTAACAATTTAATGTTAACAGTAAATTTAAGACATCTTTGCTATTTTTTACCTTTAGACCATACAAATAGTCTTTGACTTAGGATAGCTTACATCCCAGCCAGCTGAAAATATCTTAAGTCAGAAATGCATTTGATATGCTAATCTACCACTTGTCCTTGATATCAACACTTCCACTGGAGAGTATCAATTGTTCTCCTCATGGTTGCAGGGCTTACTGTGAGCTGTGGATCACTGCGTCTACCCAGGCTCACAAGAAAGTATCCTGCCACACACTGTTAGCTGCAGGGAAGAGTTCAACATTCAAAATCTGAAGTATAGTTTTGTTTTAGCCCAGCTTGGGTAACTTAGTAACTTAGTGAGGCTGTCAGAATAAAAAATAAAGACTTGGGGATGTAGTTCAGTGTGAAAACTGTAGGTTCATTCTCCACTATCACATACAGAAAAAAATAACTTGAACCATCCAAAGTTGGGGACCATGTACATACCCCTAATGAGTCATGGTCATAATTTGGAATTTAAAGAAATTTTAGATACTGATGTTCCTTGTGTGGCTACGGTTTTATGTGCTATTAAATTCATTGGATTCCAACTATGGATGATTTTCAGGCTTGTTTTTCAAATTACTTTTTCTCTGGGGGTAAACTTTTCTCTCATTGGACAAACAGGAAGAAAGATTGATTTGTATGGGCTTGTGAGCAATAGCAACAAGACTGGCTCGTGGCTTCCAGTGCTGAGATGGTGATTTTGTTCCTGCACCATGGCTTTCCAAGGTCAACTCAGGCAGTTGCACAGCAGTTCTTATTGGCTCAGAAACAAGTGCTTCTTTACCCAGGAAAATGACCCCATATTTCCTGTAGAAGGTGGGGACTTACTTTTGATTAAATTTAATCTTTACATGGATAAAATGTACACATGCTTCAAAAATCAAAATTATATAAAGTGTATATTTTATCCTTGTCTTACCTTATTGTTTCTACCCTCTCTTGGTAATTAATAGTTAATATTTATATTTTTTGAAAATAAGCAAATTATATATGTATACTTATTCTTCTGTCTTTTTTACAAAAGGTACCAAACTCTCCATAATGTTTGTACTTTTATTTCCTCAGAAATATATTCTGGTTGATACCAGGTTGATACCCATACTCATTCATGGAGATCTTGGTTCAGTTGTGTGGGAAGAGGGTTTCCTCTGGATGTGGGCTTCTACTTGGTATCATAGGCTCCTTGTTCCCCTGGGAGACATTTGGGGGTCCAGACTTTTGCCATCATAAATGCCATAGCCATAAGTAACCTTGTGCATAACCATTTGTATTTTTTGTTCAGGTAGTTTCTGTCTGGAGAGACATGGTTACTTTTCTCAGTCTTGTTTTATTTCTATTACAGTATAAGTAAACTCCTTTCCTATACTTGTATTAGGTTGATATCAATTTAAAATTCAATATTTTTGTCTGTTTTTAATCCCAAGCACTGTTAATTCTCTCTTTTCACACATAATACATTCTTAGAAATTTATACAAGAGGTAAATGTGGGAAAACCAAACAATAGACTTACAGGATACAAAAAAGATAGAAGTTCCGCTTTCAGAATGGTAAGAGAGTGATAAAATCCCCAATTACACCTCAGTCTTTAACACAATCATTTATGATTTATTGCCAACATTTTGTACATGTTCTTTAATTGTGTTCTTTTTCTTTACAATTAATTGAACACACAATTGACCTGTCTAAGTCCAATGAGAATCTGATTATGGTGAAAAATTGTCTGTCTTCAGACTTAGTGATTTTCATTTTTGTTTCAAATACATTAAATTTTTATGATCTATTCTTTTTTTTCTGTGTATCGTCCTTTTTTTTTTTACTTTATTTTTTACTCATTTTTATAAAACATTGGACAAAATACAACACACCACAAAATTCTTGCAAAAATATTGCTAGACTAAGACAGAACAAGGGAAGCTTAAGTGACAACATTTTGTGATAGTTTACAATGATCATTCCTGTAGCCTTAATGGAATTCAGATTTTAGCATATGCAAAAAGGCCTAGATGATAACATATAATGTGTGAATATTCTAACAGTTGGAAGGCAAATTTGTGAAAGGTGAAGCACCTCTATATTTTATAAGAAGCTGGAGGGGGCTACACGGGTAGCTGCTATGTCAGTGCCGTTTACAACTGAATAATAAAAATGCTGAGGAGAATGTGTAGGCTGTCTTCAAATTATGACCAAATGTGAACACAACATGTATGACAAAGATAGTTATTGGATATGAAAGTCTAAATCATATCTCACAAATCTCTTGTCTTTTTCCTACCTACCCCCAGGATTTTATTTAAATTCTGAAAGGCCTTTGAGGAGAGGATCCTTGATAGCTAGAGTCAACTAAAACAATGAATCAGAACCACTCTAATTCTTATATGAGTGTAGGTGCTTCTTGCTATTTGTGTAAGCCAGTGATTTTACCTCTTTGACTTAGGTATTCATAGTAGCCTATGAATGACATTGAAATATACAGAATCAACTCAGAATAGTGCTTGAATAATAGTCCTCCTAGCTTTGAAAAGCCCAGAAATGGTGATATGGAAATCCTGGTGACTGTTAGGAGAAGTGAGGTGTGGTGACAGGTGTTCAGGACAGGCAGGAGAGTGGCAGGGACGTTCAGAAACGATTAAATGAAAAATGTTCAAGTATATCTAATTGCCTTTGTTTTGTTCCATTTTCTGTAGTGTATAGCTAGTATTTCTCCTTTTGTGATTAGCAAGTAATTTGTGGGGAGACACTTTGACACCAAATAACCGTTTTATTTCTCATTAAACTTTCCTTCCTACATTCAGCATCCATTTGGTGAGTTTTGGCCTCAATTTGTGTTATCATGGTTGTAAAACGGAGTTTTACTAATTTTATTGTTGCTTCTATTTTTATTACTATTCTGTTAAAAGGAAGAAGAATTATCTCTTCCTTCATGTTCCTTAATTACTTATGTGTACAGGCTCAGATTTTTTATTTTATATATAGATAATGGTCTATTACTCTTTTTATTTATTTTTTGATGCTTAAACCATCTCGTGTTTAGACAATAGGAAGTCCTTCAAGCAGAATCCTTGTGTGTGTGTGTGTGTGTGTGTGTGTGTGTGT
>PVIR01034948.1:0-16833 GCA_004026965.1 Petromus typicus | reverse complement strand
ATGCAAATGCAAACTGCTCTTCACTTAGTGATTCGGATGGGAGAAAACATATGTGGGGTCAGGAGTGGGAAACCGAGCACCAAGGCTGCACCGATTGGCTCTGTTCCAGAGGTCACAGCCAAAGCCTAACTGCAGTTACGTCGTCTGCTCTACGCACCTCAAACTTCCATCACTCCCAGGCATCTAAAGCTGCAGTCCCTGACCTTTCTGGCGCCCGGGACTGGTTTCTTAGAAGATAATTTTCTACTGAGTATGGAGGAGATTTCTGTTTTTATTAATGTGCATTTGCAATACATAATAATCATACTCCCCATTTATTGCTGCCTGGGCTCCACCTCAGATCATCGGGCATTAGATTCTCAAGGACCACACAACCTTGACCCCTGCACACACGGTTTGCAGTAGAGTCCTGCTGCTGTGACAGTCTACCACCACTGCTCATCTGACAGGAGGTGGAGCTCAGGCGGTAACGTCAACAGTGAGGAGCAGCTGTAAATCCAGCTCCCACTCGCTTCCTGCTGTGTTCCTCTCCTCGCCGGCCACAGGCTGCGGCTGGTTCTGATCCACTGCCTGGGATTTGGGACTTTCAATCTGAAGGAACCAGTTCCAACATGGCTTTCCCCACCATCTACAAAGGGCAGAATTTGTGAGGCATTCAGCTGTTTTATAATAGTAGACATTGATTTAGTTCGGGCTTTGATTAACTCACCCAATGACTGTCCTCATTTCTGACTACTCAAGCCAACACTTTCTAACTCCTCATGAGTGTGGCTGTGTCCTTAAGTTCACCCAAGCAGCTCTTGGGCCAGCAACCTTAGAGTTCGCCCTTATGGAGAGCCGCTAAGGCTCCCGACTTTCTATTTATAAGCAATATACAATAGAGAAGACCTTGTAGTTCCCTGTCTGGGCTGTCCTGAGAATCACCTCTCATTGTGAGCTAGAGGCCACAAGAGAGAAGCAGCAGGAGAATTCTAAGGAGAGTTAGCATGAGCTCTGCGGCAGGGCACTAGTACAGTCACTGAAAACACAATGCAGGAGCGGGCTGCTGCTTTCCTTTCACGGGGTAGTAAAGTTGTCCTCCACTACCCAGCTGTTTGGAGGCTTGATGTTGTTAGCCATGTCTTCTCAAAGGACTCATCCTGAGCCTCAGGAGTCTACATCTTCCTCACTCGCACCTTTATCCTAGTGCACAAGGCCTGACAGGCTGAGTATTTAGTTGCATTGTAGGCACAACAATGCCACAACCTGGCTAGTTGGGCTGCAACTCGCCCTGCAGCTAAAAGAGATGAAGAGCCACTTCAAAGCTGCCTTGAAGGTCCTGTCTACCCACATCCTTTTACAAACTGTTGCAGCTGTGATGTACAGTAAATGTGCACATATTTAAAGGTACAGTTTGAAGTTCTGACACAGGTCCACACCTGTGTAGGTGTCACTCTAATAAAAAAGCTAAACTACCCATTCCCCTCGGTTCCCTTGTACCTCTTAGTAATCCTTTCTTTCTCTACTTCCCCCTCATCTCCAGCATCTACTTATCTTTGTCACTCTGGATTTGTATCTTCTAGAATGATATGTAATTGGGTTCTTTTGATTTATTTCATTCAGCATCACTATGCTGAGGTATGTTCATGTCGTTAAGTGTATCAACAGTCCATTATTTTGTATTGAATACTATTCTTTTGTGTGTGTAGATAAACCACGACTTGTCCCACTAATGGACATTTGTATTATCCCTCATGTGGGGCTATTACGAAGAAACCTGGCATACACATCTGTACTCTGTCTTTGTGGGGCACAATTTTAATTCACTTTAGTGAATACCTGAAGGTGAAATGGGTAGGTTATTAGAAAGTGTTTTAAATTGCATTTAAAAAACTGTTGGAGGAGGGGGCCGGGGAGTTAGCTCAGTGGTTCCGGCGCCTGTCTTGCAAGTGCAAGGGCCCGGGTTTGATTCCCCGGTAATAACATACAATACTGGGTGTGGAGATTCACTCTCAGCAGCAATCAGTACCACATACCACAGTGCGGGGCGTGGTGGCTCACATTTGTAATCCCAGCACTCGGGAGGCAGAGGCAGGAGGATTGTGATGTGAGTTTGAGGCTGAGCTCAGGGCCAGCCTAAACCACAAAAGCGAGACCCTGTCTCAAAAAAACAAAAAAAAAAAAAAAAAAAAAAAAAACTGTTGGGTTTGGTGGCTCACTCCTATAAGCCCAGCACTAGAGAAGATGAGGCAGGAGGATCACCGAGTGTGAGGCTGGCCTGGGCTGCATAGTGAGTTCAAATCCAGCCTGAACCACTTCGCCAGACCCTGTCTCAAAAAACAAGAACAAAAACAAAGACAAAAAAACTGCCAGATTATTTCCAAAGTACCTGTACAGTTGCATTTGCTCCATTTCTTTCCGACAATTAGTATAGCAGACAATTTTCACCACTCTATTGCATGTATGGCGGAATCTCACTGTTTTGGTTTGTATTTTTTTTTTTTTTTTTTAGGTTTTTTGAGACAGGGTCTCGCTTTTTGTGGTTCAGGCTGGCCCTGAGCTCAGCCTCAAACTCACAACACAGCAATCCTCCTGCCTCTGCCTCCCGAGTGCTGGGATGACAGGCGTGAGCCACCACGCCCGGCACTGTGGTATGTGGTGCTGGTTGCTGCTGGGTGTGGGTCTCCACACCCAGTATTGTTATGTGGTTACCAGGGAATCGAACCCGGGCCCTTGCGCTTGCAAGACAGGCGCCGGAACCACTGAGCTAACTCCCCGGCCCCTGGTTTGTAATTCTGTAATGCCTATTGACGTTATTTGTCAGTAGAGTTGCTATCAGTATGTCTTCACTGGGGGGAGGTTTTCAAATTTTTGGCCTATGTTGAAATTAGATTGCCTTATCAATACTTGTGAGAATTATAGAGGTATGTTCCACATTTAAGATTTGCCAGATATATATTTTTTAATCTTTTTGCCCTGTTTATGCCTCACAGTTTTAGTTTTTTAACAGGTTGTTAAAGACCAAAAAATCTGAAATGTAATTCAATGTATTTTTTCTTTTATAGTCCATGCATTTTGTGTTGTATATAGAAATACTGCCAGAGCTAAGTCCACTAAAATGTTCTATTTTGGTTACTTTTAAACCTTCTATGGACCTTGTTCTAATATACATATATACTTTTTTTTTTTTTTTTTTTAGTTTTTTTAGACAGGGTCTCACTTTGTAGTTCAGGCTGGCCCTGAGTTCTGCCTCGAACTCACAGCAATCCTCCTGCCTCTGCCTCCCAAGTGCTAGGATTACAGGCGTGGGCCACTATAGCTGGCATTGTGGTAAGTGGTACTGGGAATTAAACTGTGGACCTTGCTCTGGCCAGGCAGAGCCAGAACCACTGAGCTAAATCCCTGGCCCCAACTTTGCTCTTGTATTTAGACCTATGATGAATTACAGTAATACCTCGCTTCACGAACAGCACTGTGAACAATTCAGCTCATGAAAAAAAACACTGCGCAAAATTGTGCCTCTGTTTGCGAACTCTACTTTACCTGATCCCCAGTGCAGTCACAGAGTTGTGGAACAAATTAAGTTTGTGGACTGAAGTACCACTCTAATTTTAATGTGACATGAGTCAATATTCGTTTTTCTGCCTCTAAATTCCCAATTTGTTGAAAGCACTGTATTTTTCTAATTACACAAATCTCCGAGTACCTTTACTAAGAATCAATTAACATATTTGTGTGTCTATTTCTGAACATTATATTATTTTCCTCAGAGATTCATATCTGTTTTTATGCCAATACTGCAAATGTCATGGTTTGTCTTGAACCCGAGTACATTTTCCAAATTTGTTTTCTCTAAAATATTTTAAAATTCTTTAGTATGTCTAAGTGTTTTATGTACTTACATTTGCTTCATCCACTCTATTTTTCTAATTTTTCTTTTTCTTTCCAAATCTTGCCTTCTCTTCAGTTTAGAGAAATGAAATTCAGTTTCCTTTTTATCTTCTAGCTCATTATCATTCAGCAACCAAAACTATTGAGAAATGAAAATGATTAAAAATGATGAAATAGTGATTGCAAAATAATGAGCTGTCTATAGCTAAAAATTCTGTGTGCTCAGTAGAAATATACCAAGACAGAAACAGAGAGATGATAGACCTTTAAGGTATTTCTAATTAAATCAAAGGTGCATAGGAGGCTTGGGATTTAGCTCAGTGGTTCCAATGCCTGCCTTGCAAGCGCAATGTCCTGGGTTCGATCCCTGGTAACCACATACAATGCCAGATATGGAGACTCACACCCATCAGCAGTCAGTACTACACCCCATGATGCCCAGCGTGGTGGCTCACACCTATAATCTCAGCACTTGGAAGACAGAAGCAGGCAGGAGGATTGCTGGGTTCAAGGCTGAGTTCAGACAAGCCTGAACTACAAAGCGAGACCCTGTCTCAAAAAAAACTTAAAAAATCATATGTGCATAATAAATGGAGCTTTCAGAAGCACATGCTACAGAAAGCGACAAAAATCCTTATGTTCTGAAATACTTAGTATTTGGTGAATGAATAGAGTAGACATAGTTGCACAGGCCTCTTTGGGAACAGATAAATTATACCTCTATTGTGACTCAAGACTCTGACTTTCCTTTGTAGGGCCCAGGCTCCTAACTGGTGGCCTATTTTCCTACTTCCCATTCAGCCCTCTGAAGCCAAGTTCACACGCACACTAGATGACAAGCTTGAGAGCTCACTACCACCCGCACAACTATGCCTCTTTTAAATCACTTACCTTCCTATGCTGAACTACCTCTTTACTTGACAGTTTCCTTAATTAAACAACAAACTATTTAAAGGAAACAACTATGTCTGTAATCAGTGTGTCCCTGGTATCTGGAACAATGCCTGACAAATAGTAAATATACAAGAAAGTTTGATGAATGAATTCACACTTTGATTTTTTCATGTTTTATGTTAAATATATAAACATATCATATCTTGTAAACTATATCTTGAGAATGTAATCTGCAAAATACCAGAAAGTATCTAAAGATGGACCTGTTTCAAAAATCACTATTAAAAATAGCAATAAAAGGCAGAAAAAAAAGATATATTGCTATACTTAGAATTGCTATAAAACCAAGAATAGTTAAGCAAATTTTGTCAATTAAACTATAAGCAGTTATTACTTTTGGTACTGGAGATTGAACCCAAGGTCTTCACACAGAGTTACAGCCTTTTTTTTGAGAAAGGGTCTCGCTTTGTAGCTCAGGCTGGCCCTGAGCTCACTGGGTAGCCCAGGTGAGCCTGGAACTCACAGCAATCTTCCTGCCTCTGCCTCCCAAGTGCTGGTATTATAGGTGTGAGTCACTGCACCTGGCATTTTGGTATGTGGTTACCGGGGATCAAACTAGAGACCTTGTGCTTGCCAGGCAGGCGCCAGAATCACTGAGCTAACTCCTCGGCCTTCCTAGTCCATATTTTAACTTTATATTTTGTGACAAGGTCTCTCTAAGTTGCTAAATTGCCCAGGTTGGGTTTGAACTTATAATTCTCTTGACTTAGCCTCCCATAGTGCTAAGGGATTACAAGCACACACTAGCAATTATTATTTTGAAACAATTTAATTTGCAAAAAGACAAATGAGTTTCTAAATATATACAACTTAAAATTACGAATCTTTCTCTTACACTATCAGAAACAGGCCGCCAGCCATTGTTTTCTACTCGATGATACCAGCCACTCTGATCCTCCTCCTGAGGATGATCATTTTTGTTATGAGATGTACGTTTTGCTGAGAGCTTTGTGTAATCCCTAGGGCTGTTAGCACACAGATCTTCAATATGTCTGTGAGTAAAAATTTTATAGTATATATCAGGTGGAAACTTAACCTGTAGATCAAAAAGTTCAAAGGATCAATATAATGCAAATACAGAAATGGCTTACATTTTTAAAAAAAAATTCTTTAAATTTCATGTAAATGTACTTAAAAACTGCCAAATATTCAGGCGTACTTACTCCTCCTAATCTGAAGCGCACATGAACACCAGCAGCAGCATCTAGAAGTTCTGCCTAAGAAAAGAGTAATGCATTACATATATGTATCAACTCCCCGTGATTAATGTAACCGTTATGTACTACAAGTATGTACTAATATTTTAAAAATTAAAAATGTGTTACTCTTCAACATTGTGTATATTTCAAGTTGTTTCTTACTTTATTTTAAAAAGCTACAGAATAATATTTATAAAATAGGTGCACTGAATAGATGAAAAATATTTAGTCATTGATTAGAAATTATTTTAAGAGTGAAGTACTAATGTATGTCATTAGTAACTAAAACAGCTTATATGATAAGTGAAAAAAGTATTCCAAACTATAAATATAAAAGCAAATGCTTTGTTATTCATGGAACAGAAATTTTCAATAAGTCTTCAAATATATAACTTACATACAAAATATTTTATTACAGGTAAGTTCAGAAAAAGTTATGAGTCAACCAAGTTTGAATCCTAGAAGACCTTTCTTAACTAGCTTCATTAAAACTCCAGTTCGAGGGACAGGAGTTTAGCTTAGTGGTTCTGGCACCTGCCTTGCAAGTACAAAGTCCCCCAAGTTCTAGCCCCTGTACCACGTACCACAATGCTGGGCTCACACCTGTAATCCCAGCACTCAGGAAGCAAACACAGCAGGACTGCGATGAGCCCAAGGCTCACCTGGGCTACATAGCGAGTTCAGGGCCAGCCTGAACTACCTACTACCACCTTTATGATGCCCTATCTCAAAAACAAAAACAAAAAAACTCCAGTTCAAAATTTTCTAAGAACTGTACAATAGGTCTTCCAAATATTGGTGGCTCTGCACCAGATTATCAAAAGATGAGTCAGTACCACCTCTTTATAATATTAGATGAGAAAATAGAAGAAATCCTAATTTTTTTGGTCTATATATCCTGAAAAATAGCATTACTTTTGCTAGATAATATTTTCCTGAATAAAGTCAAGTATGAAATTATGATTATAAAGTATATATAAAATGTACCCATAAAATTAATTTTAAAAATAAATGTGAGAATTCTATCATAAAACATTTTTCTCCAGGAGATGTTATTGATCAGATTATTTCTAATTTTTTGTTATTAAAATAATTATTTCAATATTTTAAAAACTATACTCTCTACCTTCTTCATCTCTCTCTCATCTCTTTTTGTGGTACTGGAGATTTACTTCTGGCCCTTGTGCTTCCAAGGCAGGCATGGTACCACTTGAGCTAAATCTCCAGCCATTTTCATATTTTAATGGTCATTCTATATATACAAGTATTTTCCTCTAAATTTGCATAAATTTTAAGTTTATAATGCATGAATTTGTATATCTGTGTTCTACAACACTTCTAACCCAGGTCAAGATACTGACTGGACACTGAGCATCGAGGTTATTGTGGCTCCTCTCAGCAGACAGCCTCTCTAAACCCACTTATTACAAAAATTGGTTTCTCCAGCTTCAAACTTTCTACTCAAATCTGGGGTCAAACTCTCAGTTCACCTCTCTAGTTCAATATGATAGCAGCTCTTTTCCACTGTTGTCATCTGGTATCACTCATAATATATCTTTGCTTTTCAATTTATTGTTGGATAATTTTGTATGGCTCTAGTTTTGAGTCATGCTAAATAAAACAGCAGTGGACATTTTTCTCCACATCTTCCAGGATTATTCTGTACCCTTCTCTTTGTTATATTCACAGAAATGGAATATGAGTGGTCCTGGGTACCTCTCTCCATTTCCTTTTGCTATAGCAGAATAACCAGGACTGGGTTATCTACAAAGAATGGAACTTTCATGGAGTTGGGAGGCTGCAAAGTCCAGCATCTGTCAAGGGGCTTCCTGCTGCACAACAGGATGTTCATGTGGTAAGAGAACAAGTTTGGGTCTTTCTTTTTATAAAGTCACTAATCTCTTCATGAGGACACCACGTTTATGATGCCATGCTATCAAGATATGAATTTCAGGATTAAGTTGCCAATACAGGAGCTTTTGGAGAACACAGTCAACTCGGGGCATGAAGGTGTGTATCTGTCACGGCCTGTGTCTAGATGTCGCCCCTGAGCCTCTTGCAGTTGTAAGTGGGCTTTTTCGAGGTGGCTGAATCTGTAGAGTGACTGACTCACACTGCAATGCTAGGCGCGAGGGCGCCAGAGTGAAGGGTGTGAGTGGAACCCACCCTAACTGGACAAGATAAAAGGGGAAGAAAGACACTGCTAAGCTTTTGCTACCATGTAGGCTACCGTGAGTTGTCTCTCCTCCGCAATGCGCACCCTTCTGCACAGCCAGCTGATTATGGACTAAAACCTCTACAAACTGGGTGAAATAAGCCCTTCTCTCTTTAACTTTGGATGTCAAGTATTCCGGCTCAGCAATGAAAGCAAAGTAACTAATATAGTTTATACAACAAATTTTCCAGTGTTTCCTACCAACTTGCTACCCACCAATACATGAGGGTTGTGGTCGTTTCAAATCTTTACAAATACTCGGTATTATCAGTTCTTTCATTTTGGCTGTCCTGATAAGCTTATAGCAGTAGGTCATGGAAGTTTTCATTTTTATTGAGCATCTCTGCCTGGACTTAATGGCTATTCAGGTATATCAGTTATAATAGTAGTTTTATTCACTTATTCAAAGTACCAACTGGCTTTTTTTCCTCTGTCTTATTTTTACTTTTTTATTTCCTGATTTCTGATTTTAGTATTACTTTTTTTTTTTTTTTTTTTTTTGAGACAGGGTCTCGCTTTGTGGCTCAGGCTGTCCCTGAGCTCAGCCTCAAACTCACATCCTCCTGCCTCTGCCTCCCGGAGTGCTGGGATTACAGGTGTGAGCCACCACGCCCGGCACTGTGGTATGTGGTACTGGTTGCTGCTGGGGTGAGTCTCCACACCCAGTATTATATGTGGTTACCGGGAATCGAACCCGGGCCCTTGCGCTTGCAAGACAGGCGCCGGAACCACTGAGCTTACTCCCCGGCCCAGTATTACTATTTTTTTAAGAGTAGGAAAACATTGAGGGATAGGACTGGGGAATAGTAACGTGGAATAAGTAGTACGTGAGAGGCAGGAGGGTTGCTGACTATTTTTTTCCTTTTATTTTCTTTAGGTTTATCTTTTCCTGGCTTTTTTTTTTTTTTTTTGAGGGTTCTTGGTTTTTATGAGACAGGGGCTTATATGTAGTTCCGACTGGGCTTCAAACTCACAGCAATCCTCCTGTCTCAGCCTCCCAGGTGCTGAGCTGACAGGCGTGTGCTCTATATCCAGCTCTTTCTGACTTCTTGAGGTGGAAAAAGAAAACTGTTTTTCAATCTCTTCTTTTCTACAATAGAGTTCTAAAATTTCGTCTCAAATTTATGAGCTTCACTTCAGATATATGACACTAATCTTTGACTCTTACTCTCGGTGATGCATAGTGTAATTCCCTTGGGTCTACAAACATTCTCCATGGTTTGAATGCTTTAAAATCTGTTGAAACATGAAGTCCTAGTACATAACCTATGGTGGAAAATATTTGTGTATTTAACTTAAACATAACATTAGCTTTATACTAACATCAGATATTTTGCAGTTTTGGAAATATATCATTATTAGATTCTAAATAATTTTAAATAATTGGGTCAAGATATTAAACCATGCTATGTTTATACTATCTATAAATCTGAGTCTGATAAAATTATTGCATTTATTTTTGCAATGACCATATATCCATTTTTGCTTTATAGCTGTAGTATTACTAAATTTTTTTTGAATTGATTATGAAAGGTCTGTATATCTCATTAACACTCTTTTTTTTTTTTTTAAGACAGGGTCTCACTTTGTGGTTCAGGCTGGCCCTGAGCTCAGCCTCAAACTCACATCACAGCAGTCCTCCTGCCTCTGCCTCCTCAGTGCTGGGATTACAGGCGTGAGCCACCACGCCCGGCATTGTGGTATGTGGTACTGGTTGCTGCTGGGTGTGAGTCTCCACACCCAGTATTGTATGTGGTTACCAGGGAATCAAACCCGGGCCCTTGTGCTTCCAAGACAGGCGCTGGAACCACTGAGCTAACTCCCCGGCCCATTAACACTCTTTCTTAAAGACTAACTTGTTTAATATTAACATGACACTAGCTTTCTTCTCGTTCAAGTTTTCATGATATGTGGCGCCTTTTCCTGTCCCTTTACTGTGCACCTTTTTGTGCTACTATATTTAAAGTCTGACTAAAAAAGCAGTGTAAAGATGGTATTTTTGTCTAAGAGCCTTTTGATTTCACATATTTGGGTTGTCTAGTCTATTTACTGTCTGGGTAATAAATTTTTTGGCTTAAACATTTTAACATAAAATTATTCACAGACCTGCTGACACAGTTGATCAAATAAGGATGGTAATATCTCACTGATCCATTTGGGCTAAATCAGCCATCATGCCTTTTGTTTTCTAGTTTCCTCTTTTTATTTATTATTTCTCTTTTCCTGTATTTCTTTGGATTAACCAGGTAATTGTAAGTATATGCTCTCATGTGTCAGGTTTTATATAATATTGTCACATCTGGTTCTTTTAAGAGTTCTCCCAGAGACTGCAGTGTGCATCTTTACTTGTAGCCGTTTACTTTAAGTTCAGACCCGTATATACTTTCATCACTTTGTAAACACAAAAATCTTGTAACACAGAAACTCCACCTTTCCCCCAATTATTCTTCACATTATTATATAATTTACATTTCCAAGTAGCACAAATCTCAGAAGACATTGTTTTCAAAGAGCAATATTTAAATTTTAAACAAAATTTTGGGTAACTAGTTACAAAAGTAATTATTTAAGATACTCTGGCAATGTTCTGACCACTGGAGTTAGTGTATTCTAAGGGTTACTACTTTAAAGGAAAAAAAATTCTGTTGGCAGATTAAGTTGTGGATTTGTTTAAAAGGTTAGCCTTTACGTACTCTAGTAATGCTGCATGAAACACAATTTCATTGACAAGCAATTTAGTTCAAAAATAGAAAACTAGGGTACACATTACAATTTCAAAGTCCTTTTGGAAGGGTGAGGAAGGCAACGATTTCAGATCTGAAGGGGGCAAGGTGAAGTCTGGAGACACTGGAGTGGATGACAGTTACATGGGTGTTGGCTTCTTGTAAGTCATTTAGCCACAAAATGTATTACGCTCTACAGTTTAACACGCATGTAACACAAACATTTTAAGGGAAACATTGAATTAGTAAAGTAGCCACACACTTTAAAGGAAGAATAACATACTCTATCATCAAAAAATATTTTTACCTCTTTAGGATTAATATATCTCACTATCTGACGTGGCTCGCCTTGTGTTCGTAAGTCAATCAGACTTTTAAAGTGCTGAAACACCGAAACATTCTAAGGATCAAACAGAAGGTTTTATGGTCAATATTAGACTATTTTTAATTGAGCTATTTACCTAATTACAGCAAAAATACAAACCATGAAGTAGAACTATTTACAATTCAGCTTGATTTTATAAGCCAGGTATTATTTTCATGAAGACTTTTGTCCTAAATTTTAAGCTGAGAAGACTCAACCTTCAAAATAAGAAAAAAAAAATGCCATCTATTGCTTGAACTAGTAATATCTAGAATATATAAAGAACTATATAAAAAATTAGACTCTCTAAAGAATCAGTGAAGAAAATCAACATCTAAAATGAATAAGCCTTTCTCAGATGAAGAATTACAAATGGGCCAGGCATGGTGGCTCACACCTGTTAATTCCAGCACTAGGGAGGCTGAGGTAGGAGGATTGTCCTGCATTCGAGGATAGCCTGGGCTACATAGTGAGTCAAGGGTCAGCTCAAATTACAAAGTGAGACCCTGTCTCAGAAAACTAAAAAATTTGGGGCCAGAGATTTAACTCAATGGTTCTGACCCCTGCCTTGCAAGCATAAGGACCCAAGTTTGATCCCTGCTAACCACACACCACAGTGCCAGGCGTGGTGGCTCATGCCTGTAATCCCAGCACTTGGAAGGCAGAGGCAGAAGGATTGCTGTGAGTTCAAGGCTTGCATGGGCTATAGCGTGAGCTCAGGGCCAGCCTGAACTACAAAAGCGAGACCCTGTCTAAAAAAAAAAAAAGCAAAAGTAAAAAAATTACAAACAGGCAATAAATATACAAAAAAATGTTCAACATCACTGGCCATATGAAAAATCCAAATTAAAACACTGAGATTTTGCCTCATTCCAGAAATAGCTACCATGAAATCAACCAATAACATGTACACGCACACACATACACACACGTGTACCCACAAACACATGGGGGCAGGGGGGGGGGACAAAAAAAACCAAAACAATAAAATCCCTCCAAAACAACCAACTCCACCAAAGCTGATCCATGAACTGATGAGAAGGAAATTCAAAGCCAGAGAGCTGAATTATATGAAATGATAAAAGAGGAGACAAGAAAAAAAATACATCAATAAGGTACTCGATAATCTCAAAGAATAAATGGACAATGGACTTAATAAAACCATCAATGAGCTTATAGAAGAGACTAATGAAAATCTAAAAGAGCTAAACAGAATGGTAAAAAACATGAATCATGAGTTCAGCAAAGAATTAAAAGTATATGAAAAGGTATTAAAGAAAAATCCAAGGTATTAAAAAATTCTATTGAAAGTATGGGCAGAAGTGACCACTGTAAGAAGAGTCAGAACTAATAGATGGGGCTGATGTGGGTGACCATATACCCAGAAATCCCTTATACACAACAAAAGGACATAAAAAATGGATCCAACAGCAAAATGGAAGGACCTGGAAGACATCTGCTAAGTGAAACCAACTACACACAAAAAACAAATACTACATTCTCATGTGTATAAGTTAAAACAAGAAAAGAAAGAAGCTAATGATAGAGACTAATGAAAGCTAGGAAGTATCCGGAGGAGGGGAAAAGTGAGTTGAATTTGTACCAAAGTATCCTAAGGGACTGATAAAAAAATGTAGTTTTTAAAAAGTTATAGTAAATGACATACTGCTGTTAACCTCCATCAAAATACTGCCCTTACTCTGAACACACTGATCCCGTCCTCCTTCCCACCTTCTGAAGCAGTTCCCAAAGTCCTTTCAGTCTTTATGAGGGATTACCCAAAAAATATTGCCAGCTGTGGCAGTGCAACCTGTAATCTCAGCACTCAAGGGGCTGAAACAGGAGGACTACCACAAAGTCCAGACTCCTGGGCCACTACTGAGTTCAAGGCCAGCATGAACTACATGGTGAGATCTGGTCTCAAAATAAATTAGAAGTAAAATAAAATAAACAACAGTAAATGCTGTTGCTGAGGGACAGCCACTGCAAAGGCAGTCATAAACAGGACAGCATCTTCTCCTCCACCTTATCTACTTCATTTGCCACCACACCATTTCTGATTCTTCTGAAAGTAAAAATGACTAAGAGGAATAATAGTTTTGAATCAGTTCAAGACTCTGAGGTAGCCATAATGGCACAACTAATGATCATCTAGGGAACTAAACAAGTCAACCTCAAGCAACAAGAAACAAAGACAAATATTTGTTAAAGTCATACAGTAGTAAATAGAGAAGCTAAAAAATAAGAGTCAAATACTTTTGAGTAATTTGAGTAATTTGCATAATACTGGAGTGGGGGTGTTATCAGGGCTGTGAATGTTGAGCAATGTGAGTCCTCAGTTACGTCCGCAGAAAGCTAACAGCCCACAACCAAAATTGATTTAAAAACAATTGTACAGGGATGGGTATCTAGCTCAGTGGTTCTAGTGTCTGCCTTGCAAGCCCAAGGGCCCAGGTTCGATCCCAGGTAATCACATACAACAATACTGGGCACGGTGACTCATGCCTGCATCCCAGCACTTGGGAGGCAGAGACTGGAGGATTGCTGTGAGTTCGAGGCTGAGCTCAGGACCAGTCTGAATTACAAAGTAGACCCTGTCTTTAAAAAAAAAAAAAAGTACATACTCAGTCAAATCAATATCCTGATCTGACTTAAACTGATTTCTATTCTGATTTCCTTCAAGCAATATTTCATCTGTTTCTTTGTGTTCTCACAGCCCTGGTTTTCCTTAATGCCAGGGGAATGTTTGTTGTCCGCCACACTTAGCTATGTAGAAGGCCCACTGTCACTGTTTATAGTGAGCCAGTGTCAATAGCTTGTGCTTCCGGGTCACGCCTTCCTTCCGTTATCCCTGAGCCTGGGAAGTTTGCCTGAGAGCTGAGTAACATAAGGGAAATGGGGGCATCAGACTTTCAGAGACATGGTCAGGCGAGTAGGGCTTTACTACTGAGTACCAAATCCATCCCAGAACCACCTTTCCCAGCCAATCATCTGTCCTTTTGTTTACGTCTTCACACTTGCGTGTTTGCCTAATGGTATATGTTTCTCCACCTATCAGCAACGATCTGACAGAGGTAAATACTCATCTCCCTTAACCTCTCAGTCTGGAGGGAGAGTGGAGACACAGCCAAAGCAGTTCCAGCCCAGGTGTCCAGTTAGGCCCTGTCTTCACTCTTCCTTGTCATCTTCTAAAATGTCTGACTTCCAATTCATATCCTTTCTGGGGGACTAGTGACAAATCCAGAGCCCCTTGAAGTATGTCTAGGCACGTGCTTCCACCCAGCTTCTCGGATCCGTGTTTAGTTTCCCAGAACTAGTTAAGATTTCTCACTAATCATGACTGCCCTCTTCTCTGCATTGTGGATGTTATTTACATACTGTCTTTTCAAGGGGGCCTTATAGGGCCAGAAGGTGAAAAGTGGACTCAGTCTACCAATCCATGTATGCCTTTTAAAAAATCCACTTGTGGGCTGGGGATTTAGCTCAGTGGTTCCAGCATCTGCCTGGAAAGCGCAAGGTCCCTAGTTTGATTCCCAGTAACCACATACCACAATTTTGGGTGTCGTGGCTCACACCTGTAATCCTAGCACTCCAGCACTCAGGAGGCAGAGGCAGGGGGGATTGCTGGGAGTTTGAGGCTTGCCTGGGCTTCATAATAAGCTCAGGGTCAGCCTGAACTACAAAGGGAGATCCTGTCTCAAAAAAAAAAAAAATTCCACTTGTACATTGTGTGTCTCCTGAAGTTCCCATGAAGATAAGGCTATATCACGAAATGCCTAGCAGTGCCACCTTTGGCTAGGTATTCAAAGATGCGCAGCCAGTTGGGAGGTGGGAGAAAAGTTCCAAGGTAGGCACAGTACCACTTGAGCTAAATCCCTGGCAAATCCCAAATGATAAATTTAGACGGTGAGCATATTGACACCAACAAAAGATGACACAGCTTTAAAATTAAATAACTATTTTAATGTTGGAAGTCAATATACTTATGCCTTAGCATAAGTATTTTGGCTTTTATAGGAAAAGAAGTAAACAGTGGAATACATTCAAGATTACATTAACTGCACATGTAGTTGTGGCTTTGTGTGCTACTAACAGCTGACTTCACCTAACATCACTGTACACAGAGCACGGCTGTTGTTAGAGGGGAAAAGTAAAGTCATGGCAGCTCTTCATTCTCATCCAACCAGGTTAAGTACTTAATGTTCCTCATACTTACAAGATCAGCTCTAGCCATATAACACAGTAAGTAACTTATCCAGATACAGAATGTTATTAAACTGTAAGTTCTGCAAGAATACGCAATCAAAAAGTATTTGAATAAGTAGCTATATCCCTAACGAGGGAGAAGACAGCAAGAAAGGAAGGAAGAGACAAGAAAAAAAATTGAAAAATAGAAGGAAGAATGAAAACAAAGCTATTATACCCTCTCCCCACCTTATGTACAAGGGAGAGAATAGGATAAAATAAAAATTTAAAAGAAACAATCCAGAAATATAGTAAAAACATGTTACTGGTCACAGATTTAATTTAAAAAATGTAAGTATAGTCTAATATATTTTTTAAAAATAGTCTGCTTTTTTTTTTTTTGAGACAGGGTCTCGCTTTGTAGTTCATGCTATAATGTGAGTTTGAGGCTAAGCTCAGGGCCAGCCTGAACTACAAAGCGAGACCCTGTCTCAAAAAGCCTAAAAAACAACAACAACAACAACACAAAAAACCCTCACATCACAGCAATCCTTCTGCCTCTGCCTCCTGAGTGCTGGGATTACAGGTGTGAGCCACTACGCCTAGCACTGTGGGATGTGGTACTGGTTGCTGCTGGGCGTGAGTCTCCACACCCAGTATAGTATGTGGTTAACTGAATTGAACCCTTATGGTTGCAAGACAGGCACCGGAACTACTGAGCTAAATCCCCAGCCCATAAAATGGTCTGCTTTTAAAGTGAAAGGTAGTTCACAATTCTGTAAATGTACTGAAAGCTTAGTCACCTCGTTTAAACAGATGAATTTTATGACATAAAAATTGAATCTCAATAAAGCTGCTAAATAAACTCACAAGGAAAGTTCTCCAGGCCCTCTGAATGATTCTTGCAGCTCTTTCCTGCTTTGTCAATTTTACTTCCTTTTTTTGAAAGTTCTAAAAGAAAATAAACAATTAAAATTATTATTATTATAATTTTCATTACCAGGGACTGAACTCAGGACCTTGAACTTGCAAGGTAGATATAATACCACTGAGGTAAATCTCCAGCCCCATTAAAATCATTTTATTTGCCCCACTATGATTCTGCCACTAGAACTCAACAAAATTAAATACAGGTGTGAAAGGGGACAATGTTGAGATTGTAACAAAAAAGTAAGGAAACAAATTTTATATATATGGGGGGGTGGTAGGGTGGGTGGGGCTATGGGAAAAAATGAGAATTAAGTTGTGTCTTATACTGGTACAAATCCCCATTATGGAGTGCAATCATGATGTGTATATTTAATGTACCAATAAAGATAATTT
>PVIR01034947.1:0-16834 GCA_004026965.1 Petromus typicus | reverse complement strand
TATACTCACTAACACTTGCTTGTTTTGAAGAAGCATGTTTTTCAGTAGGAGAGGCTGGACTCAGGGCCTCTGCATTGACCTACACCCCTAGTCTTTCTTTTATTTTTTGTCTTGAGACAAAGTCTCACTAAGATGCCAGGGTGGCTTGAACTCGTCATCCTCTCCCCTCGGCCCTCTGCAGTGCTGGAACTGTAGGCACGCACCACCATGCCTGGTTCAGCCGGCACTTTTTTCATTAACACACACAGTGTAATTGGCCTGAATATGCTATAATTGTTCCTCCTTAGCATCCTAAGAACTGGAGATGGAAATGTTATGAAGATAGATTTCCCTTCACTTTTCTGAGCAATCCACGATATAATTTCTTGCCACAATTAGCTCCTTGTTGAATATGCTTCCCTTTTGTTCCCCAACAGTCTCCTCTAACATCTCCCACTCTTAACTGCTTAGCCACTAGAAGAGAAAAGAGTATCTAAGAACAATTTTGGTATTATTTAATGAACCAGCCTACTTCTAGACATATGCCCCTCTAATTTCTTACATGATTAATTCATTTATTCATTGCCACAGAGTATTATCATGAAGCTGCTGCCCAAGAATAAGGAATTTAATAGTAGTATGTGCCTTCTACATTAAAGTGAAGAGATTAGAAAGAGAGATGGTGCTGGTTATGTAAGGGCATGAACTAAGCCCTAGTACAAGAGGCTATCGATATAAAAATAGTTACTTCTCATAAAAGAAATGGAGCACTACTTCTCCCAGAGCACACTCTGCAAAGATGACATCCACAGAACTAGAATAATTGCAAATTCTAAATCAAATTGCCCATCCGTGAAGCTTTCAACGACTCAGGTGTTGGCAGACTTTTCTGCCCACTTAATACCTTGTACTATCTGCTTCTGGGGGCTGAGTCTCCATGGTCTGGCCTAAGAGGGACAATGGCAAGACTCACCAGGTTGTCCAGCATCCTCATGAGGGCCTCAAATTCGTGCTCCCCTAGCCGGCTCTTCTGCATCGGTCCGAAGGTGCTGCCGGCCCACTGCACGGAGCCCACCTCATGGGGCCGGTGTTTCTCCTGCTCCAGAAGGATGAGGTTCTCCACTCCTCCAGCGCTGGACAGGGCTGACACCTGCAGCAAGGACAGCCAGAGCCCAGGTACATGAAGGACCCCTGTCCTCACCCGTGCCCTGCGTGCAGTGGGACTGCAAGGGCTACCGAGAAGTTATAAGCCACAAATAGGTGGGAAACTGGGGGAAACCTGCTGCAAACTTGTTAGGCGTGCGCTCATGGAGTCAGGTATTAGTCTTTCTTTTCCTGATCACATTTCTGGGGACTGAACTCAGGACCTTGCACTTGTCAGGCAGGTGTGATGTCACTGAGTTACATCCTCAACCCCTGATCATATTTCTCAGAGAATAGAGAAAAGAAAGAAATAGCAAGTGCAAACCCTAGGAATAAAAGGATACAGATGTATGAAAAACTGTTTAAGATAAAGACCAACTAGATGTGTAATTATTTCAGGAAAAAGAGGGAGGGAGGGAGGGAAGGAGGATGAAATTAGAAAGGGCTTCAAAGAAGACTTTAATTCTCGCCTTTAATATTTTTTGAAGAGGACAAATACTTAAAGAAAAGGGCTATTAATATTGGTTAAATTTGAGCGGTTATGTTATTCTCTGCATTTTTCTGTATGTTTAAAATCTTTCTTTTTAAGTTTCTTAAAGGAAATAGGGTGGTTTCTAGGCCAAGGAAATTTGAGAATAACTTGACAGGAAGGGTTAACCCATCTAAAAGAAAAGTACACTTCCCCACCCACTCCCACGTTAATATTCCCCAGTAAAAAGCCCAGTAAAAAGAGACAAGAAAAATGTTGGCAGTGCATATTCAGGCACTGTGGAGCTTAGATAGCTTTCACCCGTGAATGCACAGTGTCTGTGCCAGGGCTAAAGCCCCAAGGGAGGATATAGGTCATGGCCGGCAGTGGGATAAGAATAGGATGAAAAAGATGTGTGTACAGCAGGCAATTTAGAATAATTCTATTCATTAACTGATCTTATTTTCCGGTGCTCATCTAAGAGCTCATTCTATTGACTCCACTATCAAGCCCTCAGATGTAATGTTAGGATTCAGCTTCCTGGGTAAGTTTGGCTACAGAAAGGGACACTGACTTTGGGGTCATCTTGAGCCAGGTGCACTGCGCACTGATCTATTCACCCACCTGAGTAAGGCTGATATCGTGCGTAAGCTTGCTACCACGGTCGGGGGGGGGGGGGTTTCATGACACAAAACTTGCAATTACTTGGTGTTTTTGTGTTAGCTACTTTTTACTGAACACCAAAGATCCATGTTGCCTGCTGATACGTGCATGCCTATGAACCCATGAAGATCCAGACATCCCCTAGTGTGCCTCATTTACTGTGCTTAGAAGATGTCCCTATACTGCACTTTGGAGGTCAGCCAGGCAACCTCCCCAGGTGAGCCCCATCACCCTGAGAAGAGGAGGATGGGAGAAGGTTTCCCACACCCTTCTCACTGGAGACCCCTGTCCTGTTCCACTGACCCTGCTCCAGAGAGGCAGTGTAAGGTAGACAACAAAGGCGGGAACTTTGGTGTCGATATGTGTAGGTTTCAATCCTGGCTTTACTATTTCCGTGTGATGTGTGGGCAGTGGTTTACCATTAGTTCCCTCATCAGTAAAATGAAAATAGCAAGGCAGCAAGACTTCTGTCTTGTGAGGAGTCTTCAAGATAATGGCTGCAAAGCACTCAGAATAGTCCCTGATCCTAAGGACTGCCTGTGAATGTGGCTAGGAAATGAATGAGACACACACTCTTCTCAGATGGTCATTAATGGAGGAGAGAGGAAGGGAGGCGGCTGTTCACAGTCTTGCAGGAGCTGCCTCCTCCTGCTTCCCTCTTCCTCCACTGGTTTCCACGGTGATGGGTAGCAGATGGAAAGAATTGTGCATCTCCCCATCTCCCCATCAGCAGAGCAAGGAGCTGGTGTTCTCAGCTAGGAGTGACCCAGTTTCCTGGAACCTCAAATTGGTTGGAAGCAAAGAAAACATGGTCCCCAGGAGAGATGAACAGCCACGCAGCCTTGAACTATAAGATGACCACAGTCACGTCTGCTTGTTTGTGAACGTCACTGAGGGAGAAAATGGGGCCCGTGGTGGGAACAGCTTCAGTGATGGTCATTCTGTCCCAAATGACGCAGTTGGGATCCAACAGCACCTGCTACATGTGTTCTTTATGTCCTGATCTACCACCCTCTGATTTAATCTTCTAAGACATCTTCTAGCTCTATTCCTCCCTCCAGAAGCCTATCTCCCACCAGCTGAGAAAAAATACATTGAAGCTCTACTGGAGGCTAGATGACTGCACGGCCCGAGGTACTCTGACAAGGTCACATCAAACCTGTCCTGAATAGAGCGTGACAGCGGCCAGCAGCTCTGCCTCTGACGGCACGTGGCCATCCCGGTTTGGGTTAAACTGCCCAATGCCCTCTGCGGGGTCAGGAGTCTGGGAGGGGCACACTGTGGAGGGGCACACGGCCTCTCTCTCTCCACCTGATTTTAGGGCTCACTGTCTTTGAGACAAGATGAGGTTTCTCTGTGAGCCGGTTGCTCAAGAAAGCCTGTCTTCCAGAGGTAACATGGGGAGCCCTGAGCAGTGCAGGATGGGCAGGGCAAGTGGCTCTGCAGAGTTTTGCCACCAGTAGTGGCCAGAGTTCAGGACAGCATCCTCAGCTGGGGCTGGGAGTGCCATGCCTTTGTTGTGCACCTGCTTGTTCGTGGTCTCCACTTCTGCCCACTGATGCTAGGGGTGGGGGCAGGTCTCATCTCACTTCCTCCAATACCTGTACAGACACGGTCTTTGAAATACAGTCCTCCAAAAACTGTTGAAGGGGCACCCATGGGAGCCTGTACCACCTCGAAGGCTGAGAGAGAGGCTGGTGAGCTTTCAAAGGGAGCTGTCCTGTCAGGACAGTCAGAAAGGCCACAGACACGCACCAAAAGGGTCAGCAAATGGCTGAGGCATCCTGCAGCAGTGCATCTCTCCCACTGTGGCCCGAATCCTACAATACCAGCCCTGACCATTCTCTTTGTCTGAAAAGCCTGGTCCTCACAGCAAGCCTCTGGGCCCCACATCTATCACTGAGCGAAACTGGATCTTAAAGAGCAAGGGCCCTATCCAAGGCCACACAGCGGGAGCTGGTGAGGATGGGGCCCAGTCCGAGGAGAAGTCCTCCAGGGTGACCAAGGCCCTCCTCCCCGGCTGATGAGTGTACGTGTGGCTGCTCCAGTGAAAGGACTACATAATGAGCTCCCGGGCAGCACCTTAGGGTCGCCTAGCTGTTCAGGCTGCCATGCATGTTACAATAGCAATTAGCCAGCTCCCCACTTCTCTCTTGCAAAACCACTGCCCTGCTCACTCCAATCTGCTACCAGTAAATAAATAAAGCCTACCTGTGTGCGTCCCCTGGGCACATACCAGGCATACCAGGAAACATGTGAGCATGGTAAGGACTTCATGTTCCTATGGCAGTTTCTCCTCTGCATGATTGATGAACCCAAGTAATCTCCTAAGCTCTGACCTCCAAGACTTGGGTGGGATCCTCAGGAAACAGTGATACATTTTTCCAAGCCATGGAACTGACTTTGTGAAATATCCAAAGTGTAAGGTGATGCCAAAGCAAAGAGGTAGGGCAAGAATTTTGGAAGCTTAGTCTCACAGGTGTGCCTGACTCACAACCAGCAGGGCTGCCACAGTTCCCACAGACCATGTTGGGACAGCAGGTCCCACTCAATGAGGTCTTGCTCACTTGGATCTCGCATGCAGCCTGCAGATGGAAGACCTTGTAAAATGCCTCCTCGACGGTGTCACCTAGAGCGACCACTCCGTGGTTTCTTAGCACCAGGATCTGTGGGAGAGGAAACAGCCAATAAACCAATAAATAAAGCTTGAGAAAAGGACTTGAGAGAGAGATTTTTCATTTTATTTAGATCAATTTCCATATCAAGGCCCTACACCAAACCCCTACTCATTCCCAATCAAACACATCGACGTGTTTGATATGTGATTATTAAGCCAAGGCATTCACCCTGAGAAACTGAAGCGGCTTTTAAAAACAGATCATGCAACCTGATTGATTTCTTTGGGTGATGCCTGGGGTTTTACGCCTTAGAGAACTTCTAATTCTGAGAAATTGGGGTGAATGATATTGTTTGATGTCTAATGCAAGGGTCAAAATTCACAATCGGGCTCTTGCCCCTGTGACTTGTCTAATTTGGGGGTCAAAACTCAAGAGGGTAGTTCTCTAGCAGTGGTTCTCCAGGAACAGGTGAGCCACCTCTTTTGATCTCCAATTTTTCTTTCATAAACTCAGGTGCTGCCAGGTTCCAGATCACACAGTTCTGGGAAAGAGGCTATGGTGGTCTAACAGATCAGGAAACAGAAATCTAAGCAGAGGCCTGCCCTAGCTAATGAGAGGCAAAATCTGAATTAGAACCCAGGGCTTCTCACTATTGATGCAATGTTTCAGACTTTGCCAGGGCCGAGTAAAGTGAGGGGGAGGAGACCAAAATGAATTCATATGAACAGCACAGCTCCCCAAAAGCTGAATATCCCTTCCTGGAGACTTTCCTCACTGATGTTAGCTTCAAGAACACTCTGGAACTAGACCACACCCATTTGGGATCTAACACCCAGATTCACGTGTCAGTCCTGGCCTGGCTACCTGTCACCTACCGAGGTGAGCCCCTGCGGCTCTGAACACCACTATCCTCTCGTCTACAACCAGCTGGAGGTGTTTCCTTTTAAAGACCAGAAAAATAGAAGGAGATGACTCTGACCCACAAAGATACTGGAAACAGCAAACACCCCTCTTCTACTGCTTCATAGGTGTGAGCACTACATTGCTGTCTCGGCCTTGCCTCCCTGCTGGGAGGTGGGCGGGGCTTCTCACTCAAGTCAGAGCTGGGAGACAGGGACTCAGACAGAGAGGAGTTGGCAAGTGACCAGCCCAGGCTCGGTTCTGAAGCTCTCGCATCCCAAGCTGACCACTCCCATGTATGTACTGCTACAAGGCTTAGACTCACACCAACTGATAAGGAAGCCCCATTTTCTCTAGCAAGTTGGCAATAAACAAATGAATAAACATGATAAATTCAAGTTTGGGGAGATTATGGGAAAATAGTATTCTCTCTATTAAATATGGGGGAAGAAGGAACATAGAAATTTTTTCTAAGGAAATCACCTTAAGCACATTGACTTGGTTGAAAGGATTTTTATCAGTGTTGTTTGTATTAAGAAAAAATTCAGGGGCAGAGACACCTGCTATGTTTGAACATAAAGGTCTTTTCAGGAAAACAGTCGCACAGTTTCATATAATGAGACATAATTTAATAATTTAAAGTAGAGACAGAAAAAATATATAATGACATACAACAACGTCTGCTATACAGTGCTAAGGGAAAGGTGGAGCTTATTTTATGATCCTAGTTGTGTAAATATATGTGAACTCACTAGGAACTAGGAATGTGTACCGAAGTCTGAGTAGTATGTCAGAGAGATTTTCCCTTTATTTTCTTTTTAAAAAAATCTATCTGTAACATCTAAAGAGTCTCCAAAGAACATGTGTCCTTTCATGCCATAGGCTTTGGACAGGGCTAACCCAGAGCATCCTCCCAAAAGAGCTGAGCAAACCTTGCAGGTGGGTCCAAGGCACTTCTGCAGATTGACACGATTGGCTTCCTGCTCCATTTCCCCATTGAAGTCATAATAGGCCATGTCCCCCACCAGCAGGGCATTGTGGGAGACAGGTAGGAGGCCCCACTTCATGGCTGATACCTGTAGGGAGACAGTGGGATGGGTGGCACCCACAGTCCCCCCTCAACCCCCCCGCACATCCATCCTTCCTGGAAACAGCACAAGTCAGCTCTGCTCTGAGGTCTGTGGAGGTGGAGGAGGATGAGAAAGGCCCTGGCTCACCCCTCCACCTGCCCAGGCCTCCTTTTCTGCTGTGGGCTCTAGAATCTTCCTATCAATTTTCATACCAGGGTACCAGCTGTTAGAACTGCTGAAGAGAATGTACTAAAGGAAGTCACTGTGGCCTTGCCCCTGCTTTGTTTTGCTTTGTGACTCTGGAAAGAGCCACCTGTGGTGTCACTGGTGTAGGACTAGGTTGAGCAGGGCCTGGGTCCCCTGGGATAGGTCACTAGAAACCTTCAGCGTTGGTTTTGGTGTAGAAATAACTATATCTCCTTGCTAATAGAGAAAATCACTGAGAAACGTCAATTTATAGCATCAGGGAAGTATGCCAGCCAGGGAATAGGCTATAACCCACAACTTCAACTCATTAATGCAAGGAGCATGGAGAGGTTTAGCAGGGCCTTACCCTCCTTCTCGTATTCTGCTTATGAGTCTGCAGAGCCCCTGCTCAACACAAACACATCAAGTTAGTCCAAATTCTGGAAGCTCTGAGTGCTTACAGCTGGTGTGCATCACTGAGAAAACAACAGCTAGCCAGAAGTCTGCTCAGCAGGTGTGGTCTGGGGACCAGGAGGACGGGACGAGGGCTGGTGATGCCTGAACTTGTTGTCTATTATCTACCGCAGTATTTTAGGTGCACATATAGATACTGCCAGAGACCCTTGGGGACAAACTGCTCCTTGAGCTTCTTCCCTCCATCTTCCCCTAGTTTACAGGCTCCTATCCCCAGCTCCCAGTGACCCTAAGCTATAGAAAGTTGGGCAATCCAGTTTTCTGCCCACTTGATAACCTGTCAAGATTTCTCCTCCTAGGCTAGGCATTGTGGTACACATCTATCATTTTAGAATTTGGGAGGCAGAGGTGGGAGGGTCACATGAGTTCAAGGCCAGCCTGGAATACATAGCAAGACCCTGTGTCCCCCCCACCCCAAATATTCTCCTCCCAGAGCTTGGGCTATGTGGGGATAGATGCAGGGCCCAGCTCAAAAGATTCAACTTATGGTGCTGGGGATTTAGCTGAGTGGTTCTGGCCCCTGTCTCACCAAGCACAAGGGTACTGGTTCAATCCACATAACAATACTGGGTGTGGAGACTCATGCCCAGCAGCAACCAGTACCACATACCACAGTGCCAGGCGAGGTGGCTCACGCCTGTAATCCCAGCACTTGGGAGGCAGAGGCAGGAGGATTGCTGTGATGTGAGTTTGAGGCTGAGCTCAGGGCCAGCCTGAACTCCAAAGTGAGACCCTGTCTCAAAAAAAAAAAAAAAAAGATTCAACCTATGTCAAAACTCAGAAGGTGTGGTCTGGGTGGGTATCCCAGCCTGTGTGGGTAGCAGGGTGGAGAATAAATGTTCCACATCTTCCCTTATGTCAAGATAGTGGTGTTTGGAAAGAAGACATGGGAATTTTCTCTCCTCACCTTGGCCTGAGTTTCAGATCTTTCCAGACTACTTTTAGTAAGGCTGTTACTAGGGAGCATCTGAGAGAAATGGTTCCCCTGGGTCTGGCTGCTGTACTAGGAGCATCTGTGGGGCCCAGAGGCCACTCACCGCGGCCGTGGCTGGTGTGTGCAGGTGGATGATGCACCGCACGTCGGGCCTGGCTGCATAGATGGCCGAGTGCAGACAGAAGCCTGTGGTGTCCACCGGAAAGCAGCTGCTGCCCTTCTCCACCACCTCTCCCAGGATATTCACCTTGATCTGGAGCAGGGAAGAAGGAGACCTAGAGCAACAGGGCAGGTGAGGCCCCACTCCTGCTGGACAGGCAGGCCCAGCACTATCTGCCATGTGCAGACACCAGGAACAATCTCTGGGCTCGGTGTAGGGCACGGTGACCTGCGTCCTGCCCTCCGTGAGTGTAGTCTTAAAGGTCACAGGTGATGTCAGGCAGCAAGGAGAATGCTAGAGCAGAGTTTCTCAAACCTCACTGTACACAAAAATCCACACAGATACTGGCTCATAGGAGAGTCTGAATTTCTAGCAACTTCCCAATTGATACCCACGCTGTGGTCTTGAGTAACAAGGAACTAGAAGTCATTCACAGGATTTTCTGGAAGCAAGGAAGAGATGTCTTTAACCCAGCTGACTAAGAAGATCAGAAGCCTTCCAAAAGGAAGTAATGTGTAAATTAAACTTTTTATTTTTTGCAAAATTATAAATTATATTCAAAGATAAAGAGAATAGTATCCTGAACACCCATGTACCTATCACCCAGAAGCTAGGTCTTAAAGGACAAGTGAAAGGAGATCAAAGTTTTTGATCTGCTTCTGACTCCTCCAAGAGCTAGTATGTGTCATGGCTAAAAAATATCACACCCTAGGTAAGTGTGCACCAACACATAGGTGCAAGAACAAGAAATAGAGCAAGATGGTGGCTGGAAGCTGGCTATGGCCTTCCCTACCTAATATAAACTGTTTAACAGAAGAGCAACATCAGAGAAAGTCACTATGACTATGACACAGGTAGGTAAATCATGCCTCACACAGGGCCCATCACTGTCCAAGTGCAGAAACGGACAAGACCCCCCTCTTCTGGCGAAGAGGAGGGAGTGTTCCTGCCTTACCAATGACAGCTAAAGCCTCACTCCATGCCCCAGCCTCATAGGTAGAAACTGGGAAAGGACCCAATCTCAGAATTACCACTGCACTCTAACAGCAAGTGCACAGCTGTGCCTTCTCTGAGACCCAAATCAGCTAACATAAAAACGATTCCTGGAATAAGGTCCTCCTGACATTCTTACAATTTCCCCGAACATAACTCACAGACTACATTTGTTCTCTGAACATTATTAGGCTGTATTGTTTCCAAAAACCACCACTGCAACTTTGGCTCTAAAAACTGAGGAACCCGTAACATACTGAATCTAGCACGCAGAGCAACTCTCTAAGTTATCTATCTCTGTCCATTCAAAAGCCCTAACAGACAAGATGGGGACCAAAGAAAGGAGGGAGACTCCGTGTGGGGTTAGGGACATACTACTGACATCATCTGCTTATGCATAGGAATCAATAAGATATAAAACTAATTCCCTCTTGAACAATTCTATTATACGTGAATTTTATAAAATAAACATGACTTCATAGTGGTCTGATCCCTCAAACTTGCAGCAGTTCTCCGGCCTCAGGCACCTGAGGGTCTGATGGTGGCCTGGGTTTCCCTTCAGCTCAGCTGCCCACTTCCTCAGATATGTGGCCTGTCAGAATTTCCTCTCTGCAACGACTACTCTTTAGTCTCACCAATTCCTTATCTCATCCTTGGATACGTGATCTGTTGTCAATCAAGAACCTTTACAGCCTAACAGAATACCACAAATCTACGTAGTGTCTTTGTACTAGTAATAAAGCAAGTACTCTCTGAGGGTGGCCTGAGGGACACAGGATGTTGCCAATACAAATTCGAAAAAGGGGCCAGGCACCAGCACAAACAGCACTTAGCGAATGGAGCACATGCTGGATTTTATGCTCTTCTCCCTTATACAGCAGCCCAGGTCGCTTTGTGCAGTGTCCAAGCTGCTGAATCACATTCAGCAGAACTCAGTCTACACACAGTTTCTGAGGCTCTCAGGCCCCTGACTCTCAGATCTGCCTTTTGAAGTCAGACCTCTTCAAAAATTCCAAACCACGTGTCCAAGCGATTTCCTCTTGAATGTCCAATCAGCTCCTTAACCTTGATCCCAGTTACCAACCCAGTTGATCACCAGGCACAGGGAACATGCAGGATCAGCTTTTTTCTCAGCTTAGTGTAGATGCCCTAAATGGCTGTCCTGATGTTATTTTGATATCCACACCCCTGAAGGCGATCCTTGTACAATGGCAACCTGATCTCCTCATTCTCTTGCTTCTAATACTTCAGTGGTTCTCTATGTCTAGCAGAATGAAGCTTAAGTTTAAAATGCTGTACTACCCCCTTGTCACTTACCTTCCCTGGGCACTAGTATCCTTTTCTGCCTTTTAATTGGCTTTGGCCATCCTGAAGTCCTTCCCTGCTCAGATATTCTGCAGCTTTGTCATCCTGGACTCTGGACTTGAGTCCCCAGACTCTACACTTGAGCCCACCCCCAGCCTGGCAGCAGTCCCTGGCGTGATGTCCTCCTCTTCCAGGTGCATGTCATGGCACAGCAGCCATAGTTCACACAAGGACTGGGCCCTTCCTACGTCTAAGATGGCTCTTTGCATTACCTTCTCGCTCTTACCCAGGAACCTTTTCTGATCTACACCCTCTTCTTGAAGTCTCCTCCTGCCCCACCTAAAATGAGCAGCACTGAGGGACCCAGAAGCAACCTCGGGCCCCAGTACTATGGGAATCTTGCAGTGCTTTGGTTCTTGTTCTAATGTAGCTCCCATCCAAGAAGGTCCCAATTCCCACCTTCACGGTACAGTGCTGGGCTGAGCTATCGAGGCCTGTCTCCTCTCCCCACTCCCTTCTGTTGTGCTTGCTGCCTGTACTTTCCATTTGACCTCTTGGTCACATATTCTGTGGGAGCTTAGTTTCCATCAAATGTCTGCTCTGCTCCAATAGATTGTAAGTCACACAGGGACAGGACAACAGTGGCTAATCTGGAGACAACCTGTCACTGTAGGAACAGATGAAGTTCTGCCATTTGAATAAGAGCAGGAAATGAGACAAGTGATACTCACCAGGCTGGATGCAGTGACTTCACTGCAGGAAACTCCCTTAGGGCTGATCAGGAAGTGGTCCTGCTCCTTGCTTACTCTCAGCTGCAGGGATGACACACATTCTCAGGGACAATCAGGGGGAGTGAACATTTTCAAGGACACTGTGTTTGAATCCCTTCTTCCCTTGAATTTAGTGTGTCCAAGTCCTCCTCCTTCTCTCCCCCCACCATTAAGAGATGAAGAGAGCTTGACTTTTATCTGGAGCTGGGGAAATGG
The DNA here is from genome assembly GCA_004026965.1 of Petromus typicus. Lineage (NCBI taxonomy): Eukaryota > Metazoa > Chordata > Mammalia > Rodentia > Petromuridae > Petromus > Petromus typicus. The sequence continues at coordinate 4,954 of PVIR01034947.1, read as the reverse complement.
AGCTACAAGAGGAATTTTGAAATCTTCAAGAAAAGCCAGGAGTTCCTACTTCACATCCAAAGAAGTACCCCCTGCCTGGAATTTCTATTTTAGTGGTCACAATAGTAAGAAATCTTGAAAGAGTTGAAGGCATTTCAGCCAGAGGCCACCAACAGTGCCATGGCTGTGCCAAGGGTCAGGAGTTCTCCCTCTGGATTCTGTGCTCTCCTCACCGTGACATAGGTATCGCTCAACTGGGCCCAGCCATAGAGGTCTAGGAGTCGGTAGACACTGCTGATCTTGCATCGCATGAGCCGCTCCCCCTTGGCCAGGTTCAAGGAGTCAGTGGTGTGGAGGTCATTGATCGGTGTCATCATGGAGAAGTCTGCAGAGGACAGCACCAGGAACTGTGCTGCTTACTCAGGTCACGAGCTTCTGTCACCACCACCCCATTCCTAGCCCTAGGACTCTCCAGAGTCTCACTGGCACTATAACTGCATGAGAAGTATTGCTGGGCCAGGAATTCAACATTCTTTCACCCTTACCCAACAGAGAAAGCCCATAGAATGGATATTTGTGCTTAATAAAATCCTCTGCTAATTTGAGTAAGAATGGCATTACTTTTACTTAAAAATCACAGTAAGACTCAAATTGACAAAATGAAACATTCTTGGAATACTAAGAGTACCATAAACTCTAAAGATAGGCATTGACTAAAAAGAAATAATAAATTTCTGGGTGGAAATACAGGTATATTTCATATTGGGGCAATCATGTGAGACATTATTATGAGGCTTTGTTAACTGTTCCATACAAATAAATTTTTCTGTGATTTGGAAAGAGGGCAAATAGAAAGGCAAGTCAGCCAGAAAGTAGATCTGTCCATTTCTCCTGAGTTATTTTTAGGAATCATGAACTCCTGTAGTCAGGGTTGGCTGAAGGTCCGGAGGCTTCCATCAGGGTATTGTCTGCTCCTCTTTGGGCATGCAGTTTCTTGGTTATGTGATGCTTCTTTTAGGGTATTTTTGAGGAAGGTCACAGAACTTGGAAATACGCCTGTAACTTTTGATAGTCCTATCCTCAGGACACCCAAAAGACCTACGTTTTGATATCCTGTCTATTCCATTAATGTGATGATCAGGCCTTGGGAAAGAAGAAGGCATTTGAGACCACAGCCCACACTTAGATTAATCCATGTCTAAGAACCAATAAAAAAATCAATAAGAAGGAATTCTAGTTTAAAATGATACCTGTCTGAGAGCTCCTATTGCCGCCTTTCCCAGCTCCCCACAAAAAACTTTAATGGATTTAAAGGCTCTTTGGAAGCTTTTTCCATTTCTATAACTGCACAATGTGATGCATGTCCTGCATCACACCTGCCATGAGTTGAAATGATGAGATGGTCTGAAAACGTGAAGGTGGATTACATGATATTAGGCCATATCCAGCAAGCACAAAGCATGCACTGGACACCCTACGTTGGGGAAATGTAGCAAAAAGGAAAGGCGTGTCAAAAGCATTGGCCCTAAGGTCTTCATAGCCAGAGTTCTTTGAACTCATCTCTTATTAGTAACTTTGGGACTCCATAGATGGCCAAAAAGCCAGAACAGATCTGAAAACGTTCACTCCATCACATCCTCAGTATCAGTTTCAAAGAGAGCCTTTCTGCCCTATTGTTAAGAAGCTTCAACTATAAGAATTACCCCACCCACAGGACTTAGGAGCAAGCCAAGAACAGAAGGACTCTACAGTAGTTTCTAATTCTCCACTGTCAGGTTCTAACATAAAAAAATGCTTATTCTGGCCAGCTGCATGAAAGCTGGGATGAACGCCATGTGTGGGAAGCTGGATTAATTGGACTATTTATTCTGTGAACCTATGAAAATACAGAAAAAGATGACAATTAACCAACTCCCCTTAGAAGTTAATATTGAAGGGTGCCCTAATTTCAACCCATTCTCTCCTCACCCCCAATTCTAAGGCAAATGGAGGTAGGGCAGAGAACACCCAATCCGGGCATGAATGACACTGGGAACTTTCCTTTTCCATATCCCTCATCTTTGATACTGCAGACATGTAGCCATCACATTGTGTAGGCACACATCACCTTCTTCCCTGGCAGGTGTTAATTAGTGAAGCAATGAAAAGACTGGTCAGCCCAATGTGTCCACTGAAAGTAAGAATATGAGGACAGAGACATGCAGACAATGATTGAGAATATGAGGGTTATGGGAGACAAGACCAAAGAGCCAGTATAGAGACAATCAGTATTGATATAATAGAAGGAAATTTTTCTGAACTGAAAAAAAAAAAAAGATCTGTATATAAAAATGTTAAGGACTTATTACATTTTAGGGCAAAAAAGTCCACAGAAATTATATGCTTCCAAGTAACATTTCTGAAATACAAAGTTAGGAGAAAAATCCACAAGCATCTAGGAAAATATTTGGTTACCAACAAAAGACAACAAGTAACTTGTCTCAGATCTCTCTGTTATAGCCGAAGAAGCCAGAAAAAGCAGAAACCATTGACATACCATAAAACAGGTAAAAAATAAAAGGAAGGTCAAAAGTACATAAGACAAATAAAATAAATAATTCAAAAAGGGATTACTATCAAAGTAGAGTTTGATAAAACTGTATTCTCTTGGACAAAGACAGCCAGTTTGAAAGTCATTTTATAGGGATTAAAGGTACAATCTATAATGAAATTTATGCTTTGGTTAATATTTCATTAAGATAAATAAAAAATCATCATACAAAGAGAAATGAATAGGAAGCAAACACAGTGGAAGAAAACATCAAATAAAAATGGAAATATGGTTAAATCCAATACCGTAGAGATTGTCTATAACCACATATAATTTAAAGATAGTATTATTTGGCCCCAAGCAAACCTTTAAAAATTCCTGAAACAGAAATCAAATATGACGTGTTTTCTAAACACAGTGCAATAAAGTCTGATGCTATTAGAAAATCCTTAAAAGAATATGCCTTCAGCCACTCAGAAATGAGAAAATAGACTGCCTGGAAGGTCTTAAACAACCAAAATAAAATAAACTTGCAGTGTAACTCAATGGGATGGCAAAGCTATACTCGGAAAAAAATTCATAGCCTTAAATGCATTTATCATTGAACAAAATATGAAAATAAGTCAAAATTAATTTATCTTAGTTTAGAAAATAATATAAAGCAACAGCAAATCAAAGAAAAGTAATAGAAAGGAACTAATAAATATAAAAGTTTAAAAATTAGAAGTGAGGAAAAATAGAAGTGATAAGTAAATCTGAGAAGTGGCTTATGTAAAATTTCTGAATAAAAAAGCACATGAATATGTCAGTGAGGAGAAAAGGGAAATACACGGCACAGGACAGGAATGGCACCTCATCTCATTCACAGCACAGAATGTACATGGACAAGACATAGTAAGCTGCTTGAACAATTTTGAAAAATGAATCATTTCATACAAACATAACTGAAATTTACTGAAGAAGCAGAAAAACAGGTTTGTTTTTGAAAACCCTAGAAGAAACAAAAGAGAAAACATCAAAGACCTTTAATAATGTCCCAAATCTAGAAGTTTTTGCATGTGAGTAATACATCTTCAAGAGAGAGACTTCCTGTCTTATTTAAACTCCATTAAGGCAGAAAGGTGGGATGACCCAAATCTATATTATGAAGTTACCATCTTAATATCAATACTATGAAAATTGTCTCAAAACTGAACTGCTGGGCCGGGGATTTAGCTCAGTGGGTTCCAGCACCTGTCTTGCAAGCACAAGGGACCAGGTTCGATCTCTGGTAACCAGATACAACAATACTGGGCATGGAGACTCACGCCCATCAGCAATCAGAACCACATACCAGTGCCAGGCTAGTGGCTCATGCCTTTAATTGCAGCACTCAGGAGGCAGAGGCAGGAGGATTGCTGAGTTCGAGGCGGAGTTAAGCTGACCAGCTTAAACTACAAAGCGAGATCCTGTCTCAAAAAGACAAACTAAAAAAAACAAAAACAAAACAAAACAAAAAAAACCCAAAAACTGAACTGTTGGCTAACCTCAGATGTAAGCATGGACTCCAAAATACATATTAACATTCTGCCAAATCAAACCTAGAAGAGCATTTTTTGTTTGCTTATTTTTTTGAGACAGGTTCTCACTTTGTAGTTCAGGCTGGCCCTGAACTCACTATGTAGCCAGGCTAGCCTTGAAATCACAGCAATCCTCTTGCCTCTGCCTCCCAAGTGCTGGTATTACAGGAGTGAGCCACCATGCCCAGCATTTAAAGCATTTTTAAAAGAATGTGTCAAGACCAGAAATTATTTGAGACATGAGAAAAAGAGTTCAATATTCAGTTTTCTATTACTCTAACTCATCATAACAGTTGTTCAAGGAAAGAAAAATCAATAATGCCTCAAATGCATTTTATAACATTTAAAATCCATTTCTGAGAAAGACCTATAATGAACTACAATAAAAAGATATTTCCTCAACATGATAAAAATAATTATCTCAAACTCTGTGGTAAAAGAAGTTCCATTAAAGTCAGAAACAAGACAAGGATGACTACTCTCTAATACATTACTAAATGTTGTTCTGAAAGTACTAGCAAGTGAAATGAGAAAAATGAAAAAAATCAAAGGGCAAATGTTGGAATGACTGAGGCAAAATTACCATTATCTGCAAATTATATTATTTTCTATATATAAAATCCAACAGAACTTATATAAATATATATAAATATGTAAATAGATACATATATGAAAAAGATTTATTCAAAGTAACAAAGTTACACAAGGTTTCCTAGATAAATTTAAGACAGTAATGAATACAAATAGTTACTAACCTTTTCTAATGGGTATCAAAGAAGACATACATCTCTCATTTCCACAAATATTTAAAATTCATTCATGCAAAGATTTAAAAAGTATTTTCCATGTGTTAGAAGCTATCCTAAGTGTAGAACACTATTCTAGG
>PVIR01034946.1:0-16789 GCA_004026965.1 Petromus typicus | reverse complement strand
GAGTAATACTCCATTCTGTAGAAGAACCACAGCTTTTTTATCCAGTCTCCAGTTGATGGACACTTGGGTTGTTTCCAAGATGTAGCAATCACAAATTGGGCTGCTATAAACATGGGTGCACATATGTCTCTGTGATATGAGTCTTTTAATTCTTGTGTGTATATACCTAGCAGGGCAATGGCCGGGTCAAATGGGACCGCCAATCCTAGCTTTTTGAGGATTCTCCAAACTGATCTCCACAGGGGTTGTCCGAGTCTACATTCCCACCAACAGTGGAGAAGGGTTCCTTCTTCTCCGCAGCCTCGCCAACATTTTCCATTGGCTGATTCTGAAATGGCAGCCATTCTATGTGGAGTGAGATGAAATCTCAATGTTGTTTTCATCTGCATCTCTCAAATGAGTAATGATGTTGAGCATTTCTTCATATGCTTCTTAGCTGCTCTTACTTCTTTCTCTGAAAAATATCTGTTCATTTCAGATGCCCATTTTTGAATTGGGTCATTAAATTTGGTTGGGCTGGTTTTTTTGAGCTCTTTATATATTCTAGATAGTAGCCCTTTATCTGAGGAACAGCTGGTAAAGATTTTTTCCCACATTGTTGGTTGCCTATTTGCACTGTTGCTGGTTTCCTTTGCTGTGCAGAAGCTTTTTAAAAGAGTGAGGTCCCATTTGTTGATTTCCTCAGCCAATTCCTGTGCTATAGAAGTTTTGTTCATGAAATCTTTCCCTAAGCCAATGTCTTCAAGAGTTTTACCTAACCTGTTTTGCAGTAGGTTTAGAGTGTCTGTTTTAATATTGAGGTCTCTTATCCACTTTGATTTTAGCTTGGTACACGGTGAAAGAGTTAGATCTAGTTTTAGTGTTTGGCAAGTTAAAGCCCAGTTTTTCCAGCACCACTTGTTAAAGAGGCTGTCTGTCCTCCATTGAGGATTTTTGGCTGTTGAGATATTCTTAATACCTAAAAATATTATCAATCCTTTAATTCTACCAAATGTTAATATTAAAGACATATATGTGTATATACATACATACATACATGTATGTATGTATATACACACAATGCTATATACACATGTATGTATATACACATATACATACTATACACATACATGTGTATACACACATGTATGTATATATGTGTTTAAATTATCTCTTAATTATATCATTTTATTCTTTTAATATTAAATATTTTTTGGTATTTACTCTGGGCCAGACACCATTCAGAAAACCTCAGATAAATTAATTCTAAAAGGAGGTCAGAGTTCTTCGAGATGGGTGTGTTTTTTCAGCTGCTACATAAACTTGACCACCAAACTTGAGGCAGTGAGAAATTAATGGCACAATCAGTGTGCAGAAAGGTGAAGGTAAGACCCAGCCTGAGTCATGTATGTGAAAAGGCCAGGTGGTTTGTGTATTCCTCACTTCCAGCCACTTCATAATATTTTGAAAGAGTTGCAGCATGCTTTATTTTATTAAACTAAACTGCCAACTTAACCTCAGCTCTCCAGCAATATTTAATATATTGGTAAAATATTCTTTTGTTGTCTGCTACTTCTGGTGACTCCATTTTTGTTTACTTTGTAGACATTGCTTTAAAATAGCCTTGCTGGAGCCATTCTTATAATTGTTGGTACTTGTGCTTTCTTTATTCTTTTTTGTCTGCCCTTTAGTCTTTTTCTACTAAATGTTTTAATGTCAAAGATGTCTCGGTTGTCTTAGTTGCGGTGATATGATTGAGAGGGTTCGGTTTCCTCTGGAGTCCAGTGCTGTCTTTACAGGGCAGCTCATTCTAGTTTCTGGGAGGTTCTAGGCATCCAGTGACTCAGGGCTGAGTGAGTCATCAGGAGGGAGCCTTTGGGAGGCAGGCTGGCTGGGGAATCTCAGCTATCTGCAGTCTTATCTCTGTTGCTTGTTGGCTGACTGCTAGGGGCTGCTTTTTGATTGTGACTCTTAGGTAATCTTATCACTTTATGTTCTCTTTCTCTGTTCTCTTCTGAAGTGGCAGTTGTCATCCTTTATCCTTCCATCTCCCTCTCGGGATATTACAAAGATTAATTATTAAAACTTAATGAAATTGTCAATCTCTTCAGAGTTTTGTATGTAAATTCATGAAACATCCAGAGGTTTACTTGTTTTTTTGTAATTATGCCTATAAGTGGGCACATTCTCAATGAAAGGAAAATTTTGCAATTTCTTCCAGAGTGCTGCATTCATTTAAAATAGGCCTGCAGGGCCTGGCTTAGGGTGAATGCCTGTAGTTCCAGCACTTCGGAGGCTAACACAATAGGATTGCCAGAAATTTGAGGCTAGTCTGGCATGTGTCATGAGTTCAACGCTAGCCTGAGTTTCACAGTAAGACCATGTTTAACAAAAAGAAAATTAAAAAAAAAAAAGAGGTCGATCAGTAGAATGCCAAAGTTTAACACACTTAATTTTGGACTGGCTATTCACTGGTTTTGGTATTATGTTTGCCTTCTTCTTGAGATTTTTTTTTTTTGTTTTAGTTTTTTGGTATTACATTTGTAGAACCTTATGATTTTGTAGGATCACTCCTTTTCCAGTTAATATATATTCTTTTAGACTATAGGGTACCAGAGCTACGTGGAACAATTAATCCATTAATGAAAATTTATTTATACCTAATAATATATGAAGCAGCAAATAATCTTGGATTGACTGGTGCTTAATGTTTTGGATGTTGCATGCTCTTTATTTCCTTCTACTCCAGCATCTGTATATTTAGTTTTGTCCTTAAGATATGATGCTTCAAGGTCATCACATTTGTAGACGGCCAATCTGTACATGAGTTTGCCCAAGTGCAGGGAGGAGGGGCTTTGCCTGGATGGGAAGAGAGAGCTTTCTTCACACGTCTGGTTCTGTTTTGTTTTCTTTTCAGCTTGAGAATCAAAACCTTTCCCAGAAGTCCTTCAGTCTTACATTTATTTAGGCAGAAGTCATGTGGCCATTCTGGGCCACAAGTGTGGCTGGAAGAGTGAATATTTTGTGTGTTCAGCATCTGTGTTGAGAAGTGAGCAAGGAAAAAGGAATGAAGCATGAGTAACAAGTATCTAACACATAAGAAGTTATTTTTCTTCCTTCTCTTGCACTCCATTCGCAGAAAATCTTTGTCTGCCAACAGCCTCCATGCGTGGGGGAGTGGACTGGACTGATTCTTTATCATGAAAGTTGCTGTTTGCACGTCAGGTGAAAGAATAAGGTTATGAAATTTGTTATACTCACCACACAATCGAAAACATGGAGAAATTTTTTTTTTTTTTTTTACTTTTTTGGTCCTTCATTGTTTTTGGTTTATTTTTGGTGGGGTTTTAGATTTTTTCCTTTGTCCTTCTGCTTTTCCTTTATCTTATTATTATTTTTCTGTTACTTTTATATAATTCTTTTAATTTTTCTCCTTAGTAGGATCCTTAGTAAGATTTTTCTCTCCTTATCCTTCTTTTCTTTACTTTTCAAATTCTTTGATTTCTTCCTTCCTCAGTGCTCTCTTTACTAGTTTACTATTATTATTAAGCCTCTCTTTACTATTAAGCCTTATTAAATCTTTAGATATTTATATGTATATATATATATATATCTGCTATTATTATTGAAATCTTTGCTATTATTAATGGTAGTACACTTGTTGCATTTAATAGACATTTTTAAAATTTTTATTTATTTATTTACTTATTTAAAACAGAGTCTCACTTTGTAGCTCAAGCTGACTCTGAACTCACTATGTGTAACCAAGGCTAGCCTTGAATTCGGAGCAGTCCTTTTGCCTCTTCCTTCCAAGTGCTGAGATTATAGGTGTGAGCCACCACACCCAGGATTGTGGTATTTGGTACTGGGAATCAAACTCAGGACCTTGCACTTGTCAGGCAGATGCTAGAACCACTAAATTAAATCTACAGCCCCTTAGACATTTATATCAAAATATCTATATTACTTTTTTCCATTGTTGAGGGTGGTACAATAATAGCTTTTATTGATTCCTCTGGTATGTCAATCTCCAGTTGGCCTTTGACTCTGTTATTGTTGCTATTGCCAGGGTGACAGAGTTGTTAGTAATTTGTTTGTACTGTATGCCACTATCTGGTTTATCTTTGTTTCATCAACAATACTGTGGTTCATTTCCAGAGAACTAAGTGCTGGGCCAATATGCTTTACCCTCCCTTTCCCATATTAATAGAGCTGGTCAGATCTCGGGATAAAAACAAAGGTCTATAATTACTCACACCCAAGTACGTCACAGGAAAGAAAGCGCTAAAGACATCTACATGCAAACAACACTATAATGGATGCACAAACCTCAGCATGCAGGCACCTGTGAGTACACACACACACACACACACACACACACACACACACACACACACACGTGCGCATATGCAAAACAATAGAAACATGAGAAGATAATGCAACAAAATGCCTTCAAAAATTCCCAACTCCCTCAAAGCTGATCCCTGGGCCATCAATGGGGAGAAAATACAAAGCCAAAACAGCTAATGTATGTGAAATGATAACAGAGGGGACAAAAAAGAGATCAGTAACATGGATTAAACATATCATGGATTTTATAAACAAAACAGTTGGCAAGCTTACACAGGACACTAATGAAAAGGTAGCTGTGTTAAATAAAATTATACAAATCACAACTGAACAGTTTAGCATAAATTAGAGTCCATGGGAAGTATCAACATAAATCCAGGAGATAAACCATTCTTTTGAAAGTATGGACAGCAAAAATGTGAGCACTAAATCAGAAGATAGTATGAATTACATGATAATGTCTTTTTACAGAAATAATAGCAGAAAACTTTCCAGATATGGGGAAAGAATTTAACATACAGATACACGAGGCATAAGTATCCCTAAGTAGCCATGATCTGAAAAGAACTTCTTGACAACACATCATAATCAAAATTCTGGATGTTCAACACAGGACAGAATCTTAAAAGCTGTTAGAAAAAAATCAAGAAATCATTTATAATATTAAGTCCATTAGCATTACAGTAGACTTCCCAATATAAACTTTATAGACCAGAAAAGCTTACAATAAAGTGTGTTAAGCCCCTAAAAGAAAACAACTTCCAACCCAGACTAATATATCCTGCAAAACTATCAAAACTGATGGAAAAACAAGATCTTTCTGTAACAAAGAGCATCTTAAATTCATAACCACCAAAAAACACTAGGAAAATTTTCAAGGATATCCTAGAAAGAGACAATAAACTAACATACCAAAAAGTCTAATGGAGGTGGGAAGGAATCAGTAACAGAAAAATAATATAATGACAGGAATAAATCATTACCTTTCAATAATTCTTGAAGTGAATGGTCTCAATTCCCCAGTCAAAAGCTCATATTGGCAGACTCACTCAAAAAACAAACCCAAGAATATGTAATATATAAGAAGCACATTTAATCAAAAAATGCATAGATTAAAAAAATTAAAAGATGGAAAATAATGTTTCATAAGTAGGCACCCAAAAACAAATAGGAATGGTTATATGATTTTCAGATAAAGTGGACATTAAGCCAAAATTGATCAGAAAGGGAAAAGAAGGCTAATACATATTTTTAAAGGAACACTTACACCATTTTGAATACATGCACCGAACACTACACACTCAATTTAATATAACAAACACTACTGTGTCAGGAATTTAGCTCTCTGGGAAGCATAAAGTCCCGAGTTCAATTCTCTGCTATGGTGTGTAGTGAGGAAAACACCAAAAATAACAACAACAAAAAACAGTACTGGACATAAAGGACCAGATAGCCATCAACACAATTACAGGGGGAGATCTCAATAACCCGTTGTCACAGATAGATAAACAAAACAAACAAATCAATAAATATTAGAGTTAACCCACACCATTGAAGAAATGGACTTATGTTCTACTCATCAACAAAATACACATTCTTTTAAGCAAGAATTTTCCCCATAGCAGACCATATACTAGTAAGTAAAACTTTCTTAAACAAATACAGAAGAATCAAAATTCTCCATGCATACTATTATATCATGTGCAATTAAACTAGAAATCAGTTGTAAAGAAGCCACAGAAATTACTCAGATGTGGAGATTAAAAAAATACATTCTCAAGTAATCAATTGCAGAAGGAATCAAGAATGAAAATAAACAGTTTCTAGAATCAAATGATCCTGCTAGTACAGCATTTCAGAACTTGTGGTGCACAATGCATATAGCCTTAAGAGGAAAGTTTTAATAGCTGTGAAAATCATCAGAAAGAGTGAACCCAGATAGATAACCTGACTTTCACATCCTAAGTTTCACTGCATTGAACAAAGATAGCATTCCTGACTAGTGGTTAAACATGCAAACATATGCACACATACCTTTATGCATGAACATACACACATAAGGACATATTACACATATGCATACTCATATATGTACATTATGAATAGAAACGATACATATTCATTCATATATACATAACATATCCACATACATGCATGTATAGAAATACACATGTACACACATACACTAACTCATGTATATATACATTGTACATATGTGCACTAATATAAACACATGCACATACTCTCACATGCACACATTCATGTGCATATATACGCATATACATACACATGCATGCACACACAAAATTTTCTTTCTTATGTAACTAGTGATGCTTAGACTCCAGATTTCTCAATTTACACATAATGCTAAGCTTTCAAATTTCACACAGATATACAACAAATATTTGCAACCTGTTAATGGCTAGGCCAGTTTGTAATCGGTTGCTTATAAAATGTAAGTAGCTGGCACTTTGGATCATCACAGTCCCTTCTCATTTTCTCTTTCCTCATATGTGTGCTGCTGAAGTGGGCACAACCCTCTGTTTGGCTGTTACATGCCACTGTCTGACTTTCAGTGAGCCAGTTTATGCCCACTGCATGCCTGCTGTAACTGAGACTGTGTTGGGTACTGGACAAGTTAAAACACTCAACAAGAAAAATCTAATTTTCATTTCTTCAAGGTTTTTAGGTATGATTGCATATGAGGCTGTAAATATAGAACTTGAAAAAAAAAACTGGAAAGAAATCCGTATAACATCTTTTAGCCTTTACTGTGATGAAAATCTTCCCAGAAATCCTTACTATAAAGCAAAGACATGTTTTCCTAGCTCTTCCTTGGTAAATCATGCTGTGTAGAATGTTTTATTCATTGTAATACTAATAGCTTTTAAATTGGGTATTTTTACTCAATTACACCTAAGAAGTTAGATATTTGTAAATCTTGCCAAGCCTTTAAATACACTGGAACATCAAGGAATAATTAGATCAATAAAAATTTAAAGAATCAGAAATGAAAAATATTAACATCACCTCGATTATAGGAAACAGAAAATACAATTAGCCATAGTGAAAATAAAATATGTAAGATGATATTACTGCTCATGGAGATTATTAAACAAAAAGCTACAAAACCATAGGTGACATAAAGCACATTTGCTTTTTAAAAGCCATTTTGTTATAATAGCTATGGTACATTAGCTTATCTGTGGTATTTTATTAATAGTAGCAATAGCAGGTGAGGCATTAGATACAAGGAACAAAACTCAGAAAGGTTTATTTTCATTGTTTCATTTTGTAACAGCTGTACCTTTCCTAAAAGATCTTTGAAACCATTTTATGATAATTAAGTTGTGACAATTAGGATAAATCTTGAGAAACTCCTGAGGAGAACTTTGTACATTCTATAAATCACCTCATCCACTCATTGTCCCAGAGATAGTTAAGATTAAATCCTTATCTCACAGGAGATACTAATTTTATTAGACAAACAACATATAATTTCATAACAAGCTAAAGCAAAGGTGGTAATTATGTTAACAAGTGGTGCTTTAGTTGGGCGAAGATGGGTTACATCACTGGACTGTAGAAGTCTGAAAGGCTGCGTGGTGGAAGTACAGAGTGGGCTTTGAGCCAGGTCCAGCAAAACATGCTTTGAGGGTGGAGAGTTTGGTGAGATGAAGGCACAGTGTAAACAAAAGTAGGAGAGAGAGGCATTATGAGGACTAGTGGGTCAATTTCCTGGAGTAGAAGAGTTAGGTTGGAGTTACTCAGAAATTTAAAAAAATAATAATAAATCAGATAGTAACACATGATAGAGGAATTGGGTGAACTGGAGAAGGTGCTTGGTTCTTGTTTCTTAGACTGACAGTTCAAATCCCTTTCCTATATTAGGAATAGAAAGAGGATCTTATGATAATGAAGATTTTAGGGGCTTTCTATAACCATATCAGAAACATGGGGAGCCCTAGAAGTTGCAATTTTCTTAACTTTAGCTAGTCCCATCCACGAACCAAAAGTGGGGAGGATACTGCATTGGACAATGGAGGAAATGCAGGAAATTTTGATTAAAGTTGAAATCAGAATTACAAGAGGTTTCATTTTACAAAAATAAATATCCAGGGTGACTTTTTGAGAAATCTGAGTTCAAAGGCAATCTACAAGTTGTCTGTTTTAACTGACCTTCTCCAGTAATTACTCATCAGATATTTTCTCTATGCAAGGCACTGCATTTGTTCCAGACATTCCAACTTCAGTGACCATCAGAACTGCTTGGGTTTCTTAAGGAACCAGAAAGCAAGCCTGTTACCTCCAGGCTGGAGAGGTGGATCCAGACATCATGGCTTTAATATCTTCCTGGGCAATTCCATTGTATCCAGCACTGAGCCCTCCCTCCACTTTGAAGAAAAGAGCTGTGTTTTGCTTTAAAACTTGCAGTTTGGTAGGGGAAATTAAACATCTACAGATAAGGGCATATATTATCCTGCAGCAAAATGTAGTCATTGCAGAGAGCTTGGTATTCTAAATACTATTTTGTGACATGTGGTAGACTTCCTCTCTCAGTCAAGTTACTGGTCTGGTCAAAGAGGGGAAAAAGGAATCTAAATATAAGATGGAAGAACTAGTCTCTTCTTTCTTTGAGTTCTGAGCCACACTCTGCAGGTACTCTGCAGGATCTTATGCTCTCTGTCTCCTCACCCCTTCCTGTTCTTACCATCTTAATGAATCCAAACCTCCATTTACTCTTACCTACATGTTTACAGGGGATGTGGATGGAGAGAATCCTGCACTTGGATAGGTCGGTCTTATGTTATACTCATTACCGTACATGTTCAGTAGTGTCACCATGCTGCACACAGTCAGCCTTTAAAGACCTGAGTCACATCTTACTGCTTCTGTGCTCAAAATCCTACAGTGACTCCAGAGTTAACTTGGAGTAGTACTTCTTGTAGGGGGAGCGAAGGGATAGCAATTTCTCCACTGGATCCCACAGCTCCTCTAAACGCAAAAGGCTCCCTTCCAGGGCCTGGCATTGGCTCTTCCTTTTTTCTGGCTCTTCCTTCTTTTTTGCAGGGCTGGCTAGTTCCCCTCCCTTACTTCTTACCAGTCTTGTGCAAGCATCTGTTTGTTGCAGTGGCCCACATTGGCTATTCAGAATTCCAACCCCCTCTTAGCATATCTACTCCCTTCTCTGCTTTACCATTCTGCATAGCACTCCTTCCTTCTAACACACTATATCATTTGCTTAATACTATAGTTATTATCTTTACTAAATTAAAGCTCTTAAGGCAGAGATTTCCTTCCTGTTGTAATCACATATGTATCCTCAGGGGCAGAGTGGCAGGTGGTACCGAGAAGGCCCTACTAGGATCTATGGGACAAAGGATGAATGGATCACGGAATTGCGCGCTCTCTCTCTCTCTCTCTCTCTCTCCCTCTCCCTGTCTGCCTGATGTCTGGACAGGAAGCCCTGAAGAAATCAAGGTCAAGGGATCAGAAGGGGTTCCTTGGGGCTTCAGTTCCTTGCCTGAGTGAGCTGGCTGGCAGTGAGCTCTGAATGGCCTGATATGTTTTTTTGTTGTTGTTTTGTTTGGGTACCAGGGATCAAACTCGGGACGTTGCAAGGCAGGCACTGGAACCACTTTGGTAATTTTTTTGTAAACATCTAGAAGTACCTAGAAAAATTTCCTTGTTTGCAGAACATGAGTGGATTAAGGAATAAGGACTATATGAGTCAAGAAGTATTGCAGTGAAGGCAGGCAGACGAGAGAACACACAAGTGAGTGAGCTGGAGGCCTAGGCTGGAGCAGAGCCAGGCAAACCGCAGGAGCTTGTGTTACAATGGTAGTTGAGTGCAGAGATCCGGAGTTGCACTGAAGATTTTTGGCTTAGTGGTTGGTTTTGCCAGTTAGTATCTGTGACCTTACCAGCAACATTTTACCTTCTGGCTTCTTGGTTTTCTTATCTATAAATAAGAATAATAATAGTACTTTCCTCATGAGGATTTTACCAGGATTAAAAAGTCAATATGTAAATAATTTAAGACAATGCGGAATATCCTGTAAATACTCAATAGCTGTAGGACAAAAACAGACATGAGGATATATGTGCTTCACCTATTAAGGACCCAGATTAATTTAGTCTCAGGCAATTTCATTTTTCTCTTTTATTCTTTTTCCTTTCCTTTAACTCCATGGTGTTCTTGTAGAGTTAGTTAAAAAAATAAACATCGAGGAAAACAGAGCCAAGAAAGCAAAGGAGGTGGGTGGGGAAAGACTAGGTTTTGAGCTGTGGTCTATTTTGGAGCTCTCAACAATTTCCTTTCTGACTCTCAGAGGTACTGATTAGAACCAGCCCTGCCTCAGATTTGTCTTAGAGAAGTTCAGGAAGTGATAGGAGTCACCATAAAGTCTCTGAGAATGCAGGGATGGACAGTTTAGGTGAGAGAGACAGAGTAGGGGATGAAACAAGTAGAAATAATAGGTAAAAATAATTTTGAGGTTTTGAGATTTATGATTAAAAGCGTGATGCATGCTGCCATTTCTGTAAATAAGAAAGTGCAAGGGGCACTTGATTTCCTGAGATAATGCCATTTTGTATACGTTGAGATTCAGATGGGTGACACAAATGGACAAGAAAATAAAAAGCTATATAAAATGAAATCAATTGTTATGTTTAGGCAATGAGGATGCTTTTTATTTTCTTTATACATTTATATGTATTCTATCATTTTGTTTATTCATTGTTCTTATATCAAACATAAAAATGTAAATATTAGTGTTTTTTTTTTTTTTTTGAGACAGGGCCTTGCTTTGTAGTTCAGGCTGGCCCTGAGCTCACTATGCAGCCCAGACAAACCTGAAAGTCATAGCAATCCTCCTGCCTCTGCCTTCCAAGTGCGGGGATTACAGGTGTGAACCACCACGCCTGGCACTGTGGTATGTAATACTGATTGCTGTGGACGTGAGTATCCACACCTGGCATTGCTGCATGTGGTTACTGGGGATTGAACCCAGGTCCTTGAGCCTGCTTGCAAGGCTGGTGCCGGAACCACTGAACTAAATCACCGGCCTGTAAAAATTAGTTTTATACTTTCTTTTTCTGTTTGAAAACAGTTAAAATAAAAAAGAGATACCAATTTACAATACATGCTTCGAGATTAAAAGACAATGGTCAAAAAACGCAGTTCTTAATTTATGTACTGAATCAGGCAAGCATTTCAAACTCACTCCTAACCTACTTTATAAATCAATGTAATTACTGTTGAGATTAAGTTTACAATTTAATATGAGCCAAGGGGTCATATTAAGAAAGGTGATTTTTAAAAGTAACTACACAAAAGAAACTTTAGCCAGTTCTTATTCCTATGCTCTTTTAGATATAGATAGAGATTTGTTGGTTGAATTGAGTTCTCAATTAGATTCTTGCAAATAGCATTTTCTATACATATTATACTGCACAGCTGATTGGCAGTTTCCCTATCATTTAGCCTTGCACAGTAGATCATTATCACTTAAACTTATGCAACCTAATCATTAGGCATGATCTTCTCTTGTTGTGACTTCTATTGCAGGAAGACCCATAAAATGAGAGGGGCTGATAGGTTAAGTGTTTCATTCTTATTATGTTCCCAAGTCATTTAACAGTGTGGTTGGTCCTGGTACAGTACCATAGTTCATTAAGGTTATTGTGTTTCATATTAAGGTGGAGAGTTTCAGATAAAGGTTGAGGTTTTTGCAAGCAACAAACCAGCCATACCAAATTGAATATGAAATAACCTTAGAATCAATGTTCCTGTTAATGGGTAGTTAGAAAATGAAATACTGTGTCTTTCATTTGATTATTTCTGTAGCTTGTTACTCAAAGTTTTACGTGCAGGTAACCTGGTCCCCAGTATGATGGGTGCTAGTGGGAGGTAACTAAATTATGGATGCTCCACATTCACTAATGGGTATTCCTGTCTTATGAGCATGACTCAGATCTTGTGTATGGGCATTAGTTCTTTTAAAAGTATGTTGTAAAGTGAGGTCACCTCACATGATTGGCCCTTTGTCACGTGACCTGTTCTCTTTGTGCTTTTGTACTGTGTTGTAGTACAGTAAGGGAGGCCCTTGTCAGGAATCTGCACCATTCTGTGTGTTCCTTATAGTCTCTGACAGTCAAATTCATGAACCAAACAAACCTCTTTCACTTTATCTACCCTTAGGTATTTTGTTATAACAACACACTATTAGCCAAGACAGATTATATTTTTGACAAGAATAATATTTATTTTTATATTTAATTTTAACTCCTTAAGAAGGTAAAAATTTAATGCTAGGTATAAATTAGCCTTTAGAAAAGTAGACAAAAATAAATGTGTTCTCTTGGTATTTAGAAAACAGAACAAATATATTTCAAGTTAGAGGAAGTATATTGCCTTTCTCTTTTAATATATTTGAAATTCCTATGCTCTATTTCTTAAGTAACAAGTAACAAATGTTCAGTCTATTTAGGTGCCAAATCAAATAAAGGTCAAGTCAAATTTTTTTCCTTTTACTCTAAACTGGCTTTTAATTTTAAGAATCTGAGAATAATTGTACCAGAGTAGATATTTTTCCTTCCAGAATAATTCAACATGATTTTATGAAAGCCCTCTTGGCTCTCAGTTAATTATATAAAAGAACTTCTCATCTTCCTTGTAAAATAAACTTTTAAAAATCATGCATAATAATTATACATATTTATAAGTAAACTTTCCACAATTTTGATCTTGCCTGGTATTAATCTTTGCTCTCAGTCTACTAATGGTAGTCACTTTATTTGATATTCTTATTTCCTCTTTGCTTTGGTTGCCTTCTCTTTCATGGGGAAGTGATCAGTTTTTGGAAATATGACTGCAAGGGCTCTTCCAACAATATGGACTGGTGGAAGCATCGTCCTGAAAAGAAATGAATTCAAAATTGAATCCCTTTGGCATAATAGTGCAGAGCTAAACAGTAAGAGAATAAAATATTTTGAAATTTTGCTATTATATTTTTGGTGAAAATACTTTAATGATTCTCAAAGTAAAAGAATAAGGTAGACAGTAATATGAATTTATTCTCTACATGCAATGCACTAACTCTTTAAGGAAACAGAAATGAAGCCATTTGAAATGACACAGATGTCTAAGCATGAAGGTAGCTGCAAGGGAAGTTATACAAATAGCATTGTTTAAGGGTCCTTTAAACAAGGTAATGTGCTTCTGGCCTGAACACAGTTCTGAGAATGGGCATGCTTCACTAAAGGGGCAACACTGTATGACAAACGGGACACTCCCATCTAGATGGTGGAAGACATCAAGTGCTCACCTTAGCCTCTTGCCTCTTCCCTTTCCCTCTGGTGACTATCTGTATTTGGAGAGCGGAAAATTTTATTGGATGCTGAGGTCTGCAATATGTCATTTGGATTTCATGGATAAAAGAAAGCTAATCCTTCTTTTACTTTCTCTCTCCTAAGTATAGGTCCACTCACTCTTTCTCCCCACCCCCAGCCTTCTTTTGATGTGTTTTCTTGTTTATTTTTAAAGTTTTAGATGGCACATCCGAAACAGCTCACACAGTCACTGCTGAAACACCTCCCTGTGAAATCTTCTCCGAGGCAACATAGAATAAGGTCTTCATGTCACCGAGTTAAAAGACAAAGTTCTTGCAAACAAGGAAACAAACGGAAATGGAGCTTTTGTAAATTAAGGGGTGGTGGTGGAAGGGAACCAAAAAGGAAAGAAAACAGAATTAAGATGTGTTGTGTAGGGCCAGGGATTTAGCTCAGTGGTATCAGTGCCTGCCTTGCAAGTGGAAGGGCCAGGGTTTGATCTCCAGTAACCACATACCACAATGCTAGGTGTGATCCCCAGTAACCACATACCACAATGCCGGGTGTGGTGACACACCCACCAGCAATTAGTACCACATACCACAGTGCCAGACATGGTAGCTCAGACCTGTAATCCCAGCGCTTGGGAGGCAGAGGCAGGAGGATTGCTGAGTTTGAGGCTGAGCTCAGGACCAGCCTGTACTACAAAGAGAGACCCTGTCTCAAAAAACTAAAGAAAAATAAGAAATTAAAAAGTTATGTCCCTGTACAAATCTTCTACAATCAACAGGACAATTACGTACTGCAAATATGTATTAAGAAAAATAAATTTCTTAAAGAAAGATTAATGGCATCTTCAGGAACCAGGAAGACCTGCTGTAGTGCCTGTCTTTCTGGCCCCAGGGAGAATACATAACTTTTGGGTATCAGGTAGCCTCCATGTAGAATAGTTGTCTCTAGCCTAACTGTTGCAGGCCCTTTGTGACCAAAGCACAAACCCTTCATGCTTCTCCTTCCCCATTTCCTCTCTCTGGCCAGCTCTGTTAACTTCTGAGGGATTCCTTCCTGACTGTCCTGGTTCTGGAAGCTGACAGATTCTGCAGTGCAGTTCTTAAAGAGGCAGGGACCTGTCTCTCATTGGCTTCTCTCCTTTATAAGTCCAGATGGGCTTTTTTTCTTACTTAAGATGACAAAATTTGGTAACATTGAAGAGACCAACATTTTTTAGTTGATTTGTGCTAGTTAATATAAACTTGTCAAGTTAGTATCTACATTAAATATAGGCATAAGGATTTTTATGTAAGAAACAAAAAAGAATACTACATATAACCTTCATGGGACTGAAACATATTTCTATATTAAGCCTAGCTTCTTATATATGAACATATATGACTATGTATATGTATTTTTCTCTTGTCTGCTTGACTTATCAATTTAAGACCAGTATTTGACACAGTGCTTTAGAGCAGGTTTTGCATGCAGATGTTTTGCTCTGTGCTTCTGTTGCTGTGGGGCCATCCTGGCATTTGTAAGGTGTTCAGCAGCACCGTGACGTTTAGTTACTAGATAACAATAGCATGACCTCCATGCAACTCAAGTTATGATAACCAAAAATGTCTCTAGACATTACCAATTGTCACATGTAATAAAACTGTCTGAAGTCTAGAACGACTGGTGTGTAGTGATTGCAGTTCCAGCATGTTACCATGTAAGGAGGTTCCTCGTTTAATTACCACTTCTGTTCCTGTGACTAGGTTTTTAAGTGCATTGGTTGCTAAATGACAAATTATACATTACAATATTCAGAACAAAGAAATGATCAAAGGAAACTCCAACTTGATGACTTTGCTTTTATTTGCATAACTTACGTGCTGTACTGCAGTGTACAACAACATAAAACTATAGCACTGTACCGCATAATCAGCAACAATTATAAGATGTAAATTCAAGGTGTACTGTCCATAAAGACACTGAGACTCTATAAACAACATGTCCAGAATAGTGCAAAAAAGAGATAAACCATAAGTCTGAGAAATGTGTGGTAAGTCTGAACAACATGCTTCAGTTCTAAGTTCAATAGTCATTAAACACATCGGTCATTAAATGAGGAATGTCTGAATTCTAGGAGTTTCTATTGTATATATTTGTTGCTATGTTTAGTGTCTAAAGGACTTTCTTTTTCATATCATTCTGAATTGTCTTTGATTTTTCTATTCAATGTCGTATTATCTTTTATTAATATTCTTTTTTTGTACTTTCCTGATAAATTCTTTCCCATCCGTTTATTTTCAGTCTCTTTACTGTTTTTATTTCAACATTTCCACAACTACCACTCTTATCTCAGACTTTTGCTGATCTAGTAAACCTGAGTTTGTCTTCCTAATTTTTTTTTTTTCCTCAGCACAGGTGGTGTTATGTTGTTAACACAGAGGACAGTGTCTTAGTTTGGGCTCCTGTATCAAACTACATACAGAGACTAGGTGGCTTGTAATAAACAGAAATGTATTTTTCACTGTGCTTGAGTCTGGAAGTAAGATGAACTTGTCAGCCTGGTCAGGTTCTGGTGAGATGATCTTCTGGTTACAGTGACCAGCTGGCTCCGTGTCCTCGCCTGGGAGAGCAGGCCCAGGAGAGCCCCAGGGGTCTCCTCATGTAGGCACTAATTCTAGCCTCATGAGCCCTCATGAGCCACCAAAGGCTGCTCTTCCCAATACCATAACATTGGGAGTCAAGGCTTACAAGGTGAATAGGGGGCATAAACGTTCAGTCCTTCACACCCCACTGTATCTGTGTGCTGGTATTGAGATTACTCCTAAAAAAAAGTGAGGATTTTTTTTTATTAGCACATGTTTTCAATACATAATGATTACATTTATCATTGGAAGTTTAAAAAAATCAGAATCTTGTCTCTCATAATTATGTGCACACAAACAATGTATTTGTTGGACTTTGAGAATACCTTCAGCGCAGCACTTTCCAATTGATCCTTTGCAAAGTTTGATGCTGCTAAGGAGAAAACAGATTCTTCTTAATTCAAACAACTCAAGACATTGGATTTTGAATCAGTTTTCACATGGGATTGTGCCAGTCTGACGTGTCCATGCATGTTCAGCATGTCACTTTTGTT
>PVIR01034945.1:0-16827 GCA_004026965.1 Petromus typicus | reverse complement strand
ACAGGGTCTCGCTTTGTGGTTCAGGCTGGCCCTGAGCTCAGCCTCAAACTCACATCACAATCCTCCTGCCTCTGCCTCCCGAGTGCTGGGATTACAGGCGTGAGCCACCACGCCCGGCACTGTGGTATGTGGTACTGGTTGCTGCTGGGTGTGAGTCTCCACACCCAGTATCGTTATGTGGTTACCGGGGAATCGAACCCGGGCCCTTGCGCTTGCAAGACAGGCTCCGGAACCACTGAGCTAACTCCCTGGCCCTGTTTGTTTTTTGAGACAGAGTCTTGTTTTGTAGTTCAAGTTGGTCCTGCACTCACTGTGTAGCCCACGCCAGGCTCAAATCCACAGTAATCCTTCTGCCTCTGCCTGCGATGTGCTGGGACTAGCACAAGGTCCTGAGTTTGATCCCTGGTAACCACATACCACAGTGCCAGGACCTTGTGCTAGCCAAGCAGGCACCAGAACGAACCACTGAGATAAATCCCTGGCCCAAATTCAGGTTATTTTTTTTCAAGGCAATTTTTCCAGCACTGTAACAATGACACATCCTTTATAAGAAGATTTTTTTTAATGTTACTAGGATAAATACCTCATAAGGGGTTGGACTACAAAGAGTCCTTATTTTCAAGCACCACTACCTTAATGGAAAAGGGAAACTAATAATTATGAGGTGCCTGCAAAGTAGATGCTAGAATCAGTGGTAAAATTTCTCATGTTGGTCCTGTGGTATGTGGTTGAAATTTTTATTATACTGATGAGAAAACTGAGGCTGAGAAATTAACTAACTCATACCTACAAGGTAACATCTCTAAATGTCACGGAATACATTGAATGTAAGAACATTCAAAATAGTTCTGATGAATTTCTAGAGGCTGAATGTGAATTAGCTTGAGAACCATCTCCTGGGGCCATCACGTTTATGGACTTCCTATACTTCCATGGGCTTTTCTCACAATTAATGTCTACGGAATATAAGAAAGGAGAGAAGTAATTTTTAAACATACCACGAGTGTTTTCTATAATAAATGCCTGCTCTTAGTAGACTAACTTTACCAAAGCTTGATATGCCGAGAGAAAGGGCAGATAGATAATTCAGCTTTTCTAAAGTCCCTCTCATACCTGAAGGAGAATAAAAGAAGCAAGAAAATATCTGAAGGCCAGGGATTTAGCTCAGTGGTTCCGGTGACTGTCTTGCAAGCCCAAGGACCCAGGTTTGATCCTTGGTAACCACATACAATACTGAGTGTAGAGACTCACGCCCAGCAGCAATCAGTACCACATACCACAGTGCCGGGCGTGGTGGCTCACGCCTGTCATCTCAGCATTCGGGAGGCAGAGGTAGGAGGACTGCTGTGATGTGAGTTTGAGACTGAGCTCAGGGCCAGCCTGAACTACAAAGTAAGACCCTGTCTCAAAAAAAAAAAAAAAAAAAGAAAGAAAATATCTGAAATTCACAGCCTAAGGGGTTGAGGTCAAGTAAAATATTGAGGTTAACAATAAAATTGTAGACAATTTCCACTCTTCCTATACCCTAGTACTTGATCAGTTAGTCTATAGTGTAGTAAGTAATAGTATATTACCACTGGGGGTGCTAAAAGACACCGATTCTACTTAAGAAAGAGTAAAAGGAAAGCCCAAAATCAATAGGTTAGAAGAAGTCAAAGAGCACCACAGGGAACTGAAGCCTCTAACACCTGCAGCTACAGCAGTCATTAAACAGTTCAGAGCTTAGACAGATTAACATCAAACTTGACTTTGAAAGCCTATCTACTTCCATTTCCTACTCATCAATCAGGTCTTGCTTTAAGCAAGCAACTATAAACCATATTAAAACAGAAAAAGCACAGCCTGAAATGACAAAACAATTAATAATATTCAGATACAGCACAGATTATGGGATTATCAGACAAGGAATTTAAAACCACCATGGTTAATATGGTAGGGCACTAATAGCAAAATAACAATGACGAACAGATGAGTAATTGTAACATAGAGATTGAAAAGCTCACAGACATCAAAAGGAAATGGAAGTGATCAAATACTCGAACAAAAATACGATATCCCTTTTGCGGGCTCATCATTGTACTAGACAAAAACCAAGGAAAAGACTAGTAAGTTTGAAGATGTATCAATAGAAAGTTTCCAAACAAAAATGAGGGGGGGAAATGGAAGCAAAAAAGAAATAGAAAAGAACATACAACAGTTGCAAGACAAATGCATAAGATATATAAACTATGTATGATTGTAATTCCAGGGAAATTGGAGCATAGGATATATCTGAAGATATAATAGCCAAAATTTTTTCAAAATCTGTGATAGAAACCATCCAGAGGTACAGAAATCTCAGAGATTAACAAGCAAGGTGGATATAAAAATATCAACCCCTAAGGATATATTAAAAACTGCAGAAAAACAACGACAAATAGAAACACCCCCCCAAAGAATCCGAAGCACATCAAAAGGAGTAAAGTGACATATTTAAAGACTGAAACAGAAAGAGAACTCCACCTACCTCAAATCCCACATCCCGTAAAATTATCCTTCAAAAGTTAGGGAGAAATAAATATGTTTGCCCATAAACAAAAATCGAAGGAGTTTGTCACCAGTAGACATGTTTGAGAGGAAAACTGCAAGTTTTTCAGGAAAATAATATAGGTAAGGAAATCATATCCTTATGGACAAAAGAAAAACAGATAGAAGTAATAAAGATAGAATAAAGATTTTGTTTCTTTATCTTAATCTGATAGAGAAATGTGTGTTCAAAGAGAAAATAGCAACAATGTACTTGGTAACTATAGACTTTGTGGAAGTGGAATGAATGACTACAATGTTCTAGGGGATAGGAGGGAGGAACTGGAAACCTCCATAATGTTCTACAATACCTGACATTACAGTGCTACTTGAAAGCAGACATAGAACAGTGGTAAATGCCTATTGCAAATTTGGGGGCAATCAATACAAAACTTTACAAATAAATATAACTGCTATGTCAGGAGAAGATAAATGAAGTATGTCTAACGTTCAGATAAAACCAGAGAAGGCAGAAATAGAGAGGAAAAATTAAACAAGAAAAATTTACAAGTCAGGCATTACAAATCACACGAATATGCCCAGGTATATAGGAAGCTGAAGATCAGTTGATCCCTGTAGTTCAAGGCCAGCCTGAGTAACATAGCAACACAAATACACACACACACACACACACACACACACACACACAGAGCCAGAGAGAGAAAAGATAACAAATATAAATCTATCACAAATATGATGGATGTTAATCTAACTACTTCAATTTTCACCTTATTTTCTGTTTAAAGTTGTTATTAGCAATATATCTGCTATATGTAATAAATATACTATGTGAGAGGAATATTTCATCTCTTTTTTAGTTCACCTTCTCCTGCTCTGCCTCCCATCTCTCTTCATCCCCAAATTTCTATTTTCACAAAGTCTGTCTCCCTGTTTTCTATCATCACCTTTTATTTTTCTCTTTAAATTATTTTTAGTTTGGATTTCCCATTTAAGAGAAATTATGTGATATTTAACTTTCTGCGTCTGAGCTATTTCACTTAGCATTATGGACTCCATGTGCATCCATTTTCCTACAAATGAGTGAAATTTATCCTTCTTTATTGTGGAGTAGTTCTCCATTTTGTATGTACATCACATTATTACTCCTTACATCTGTTGATAGGCACAAAGACAACTTCCAAGATTTAGCCCTTACGATCTGTGCTGTTATAATCATGACTATGCATGTATCACTGTAGTATCTCTTTAAATCACTTGAGAAAACACACAGAAGTGATATAGCTGGGTCAAATGGAGTTTCTATTTTGAAAACTCTACATTCTGATTTTCACAGTAGCTATAGTAGTTTGTATTCTACATTCAAAGTGTAGAAGGGTTCCTTTTTCCTTACAAACTTGCTAGCACTTGTTTTATGAATAATTTAAGTACACACAGTAGGAACTACAGACTCAAAATGGATATAAAAACAAAATCTAACTTATTTACCTACAGGAAACATTTTAAATATAATGACACAGGTAAGGGGATGTATCATGATAACATTTCTTTTTCATTTATTTATTTATTTATTTATTTATTTATTTTTTGAGACAGGGTCTCGCTTTGTAGTTCAGGCTGGCCCTGAGCTCAACCTCAAACTCACATCACAGCAATCCTCCTGCCTCTGCCTCCCGGGTGCTGGGATTACAGGCAGGAGCCACCACACCCGGCACTGTAGTATATGGTACTGGTTGCTGCTGGGCTTGAGTCTCCACGCCCAGTATTGTTATGTGGTGACTGGGGATTGAACCCGGGTCCTTGCGCTTGCAAGACAGGCGCCGGAACCACTGAGCTAAATCCCCGGCCCCATGATAACATTTCTTAAGAGCATTACTACTAACATCACAGAAATGCAAATCATTAGAGAGTATCATGAACAGTGATACACCAAGAAATTTGATAACCTAGATGAAATGGCCAAATGCTTGCATACTAAGATTGAATCATGAAGAAATAGAAAACTTAGACCAGAAATAATTTGGAAACAGTAATAAAAAGTCTTCTATCAAAGAAAAGCCCCAAATCAGATGGCTTCAGTACTGAATTCAAACAAATATTTAAAGAACAAACAACAGTTCCTCCTAAACTACTAAAAAAACAGAAAAAAAACTAAATTCTTCCAACTTTTTCCTAGAAAGCCGACATCACCCTGTCACCAAACATATACAAGTACACAACAACAACAACAACAACAACAACAACAACAACAGATTATAGGTCAATACCATTGCTGAACCTAAATGTAAAAATTCTCTACAAAATACTAGCAAACCATATCCAACAGAACATTAAAAAAGCTATTTATCATGATCTATTTGGTTTCATCTCAAGGATTAAAGGATGGTTTGATATACACAAATCAATAAACATAATAAACCACATCAAAGGAAAAAAGACAAAAAGTACATGATCACATCAGTAAATGCACAAAAGGCATTTGATAAAATTCAAATCTCAAGATAAAAATTTTCAACAAATTAAGTGTAGAAAAATGACTCCAGTACTACAAAACTCATATTAACATTAATAAATTAACTTCACTAACAATAGCTACCAAAAAAGGATACAAATAAAACAATAAATTTAATCAAAGAGGTGAAAGGTCTCTGCTGTGAAAATTATAAAACCTTGATGAAAGCAATTAAAGAGGATATGCACACAATGTTACACCACCCTGGGTTCACGGATTAGAAGACCTGTTTTCTTGTTTTGTTTTTGTTTTTGTTTTTTTTTGTTGTTGTTGTTAATTGAAATCTTTATTGGTACATTGTTTTATTTTTTGAGACAGGGTCTTGCTTTGTAATCCAGTCTGGCCCTGAGTTCACCATGTAGCACAAGTGAGCCTTGAACTTACAACAATCCTCCTGTCTCTGCCTCCTGAATGCTGGGATTACAAGTGTGAGCCACCACGCCTGGCAAGGGAAAGGACTTTTTTTTTATAAGTCCCTAAAAGAACAGAAAATAGGCACAAAGAAACAAATAGAATTACAAAGTAAAATTCTGTGCACAACAAAGCTAATAAGTAACGCAGTGAAGAGACAACCTACAAATTGGAAGAAAATGATTGCAAAGTGTTCACTGGACAAATGATTAATATCTAGAATATACAAGAAAATGAATGCAATAGCATAACAAAAACAAAAAGAAACAATTAGAAGCAGATAACAGAACTAAATAGAGATTTCTCAAAAGATTCACACATGTCTAAGAGGAACATGAAAAAATGCTCAACAGAGCTCATCGTTAGGGAAATGCAAGCGACACCACAATGAGAGATCCCCTTTCCACTCAGAATGGATATTATCAAAAAGGAAAAAGGAAACAAGTGCTAAGGATAGGAGAAAAAGAAGCACATTGTGGGAGAACGTGTAGGAAACGTAAGGAAAACAACATGAAGGTTCCTTCAAACACTATAAATATGATACAGCAGTCCCACTACTGGATCCAAAAGGAAATAAAAGCATTCAGTGAAAAGATGTGTACTCCCAGGCTTGTGTGTTCAGGTACTTTTACACCACGGAATGCTATTCAGTCATACAAAGGAATGAAGTTCTGGGATTCACAATATAGATGGACCTGTAGAACATTATGCAAAGTGAAATAAACCAGGTATAGAAAGACAAGTGCTATATGTTCTCACTCAAATTTTAAAGTCAATTTCACACTAGAAACCCTAGATCAACTAGAGTTAGTCAGAACTCATCATATGTGATTAAATTTTTAGAAAGAATTATTGCAGTGAAAGACTCACTGTCATTAACCCTTCAGAATATTTTGCCTTGTTTTGAATGTACTTGTTATTGCCACTTTCTGAAGTAGTTCTGGAAGTTGTCTTTTATGTGTTTAGGAAATGAGGTTTGAAGCAGATGAGTCGAGCTGCCCACTGGCATCCAGTGGAAAGGCCAGGTCACCAGTGTGTCCCCATCCCCATTGAGAGTTTGTGCCAGAATATGACATCAATTGATAATCATTTTTCCCGCAGTGGAAAGGCCAGGTCACCAATGTGTCCCCATCCACCTCATTCACCTGATCTACCACTGCGTGACTTTTGCTTCTTCCTCAAAACACAAATAAAAAATGATAAGTTTGAACCATTTATACTTAAATGGACGTACCTTGAGGACATCCTCATAAGTGAAATAAATAGGTCACAGATGTGTAAATATCGCATCTTTTCTCTGGTATGAGAAAATAAAGATGTAAATGACCTCTGGAATGTATGTTATATATTGTGAAATAGAAAATACTCAAAGTGAAATGGAGTGAAGGGGGAAAAATAATGAGATGATAACAAAAAAGAAAGAAATCAAAGTTTATGTATATAGGGGGTGGGGATGGTAGGGCGAGTAGGGCTATGGGAGAAAAATGAGAATTAAGTTTTGTCATATACTGGTACAAATTCTCATCGTTGAGTGCAATCATGATGTGCATATGTAATGTACCAATAAAGATTTCAATTAAAAAAGAACACAAATCACCATAAAAGAGAAATATTTTGGGTCAACTCAGGACATTGGAGTAACCATGACAAGGCAACTAAAAATATGAAGTAGGACTTCCAGAACTACAGAAGGTGGCAACAAGGGTGAGACAGGTATGTTCCAAGTGAGGAAGAATATTAAGAGGGGATGAATGGGACTGTGTCTTAACTGCAATAAACTAAAAAAAAAAAATTATAATGTCCTCAATGTTTTGATCACCCTTGTGTAGGCTGAGAGTACAGTGGTGGTCACCAGTGGCTGAGGAGTGTGGGGGGAGGGGGAGAGGTTGCTCAGTGGTTGTTAAATTATAGTTATATAGGAGCAAGAAGTTTTAGGGTGCCGATGTCCAGTAGTGACTGTAGATAAAAATTATTACTGTATTTCAAAGAGCTAAAAAGAAAGTTCTAATGGTTTTACTAAAGAAATGATTAAAAAAAAGAAATGATGAATGCTTGAAGACAGATATACATTTACCTGAATTAAAACTTTACACATGTTTATCCAAATATCATATAATATCCCATAAATAAGTCTAATTTTTGTTTTTACACATCTAGTATCATTTTTATTTACATTTTAAAAAGAAAAATACTGGAGTAGTTGTACTTCCTACTAAGTATACTTGAGAAGGAAAATAAACAAGGATATAAGAAAATAAGAAGATGAATAACATAATGATAAAGGTGTCAGTTCTCTCAGAGGACAAAGCGGTGTGTGAAGTGTACACAGGTAACGAGAGTTATCAAAGTGTATAAGGCCAAAGCTGGTATAACTGTATATAAAAATATAAAACTTTCCTATGCTAGCCGTGAATTTCAACACCTATCAGTTTTTATCATATCCATTAGGCGAAAAATTATAAAGGATATACAGTAGTTTAACTGAATAGGCCTGTCTATCAAGGGGGTCTAATTGACATATATATAAATACTTCATCTATCAGCAGCAAAATACATATTCTTCTCAAGTAGAATTCTCATGGACCCTTCTCATTCTGAGTGGTAACACACACCTTCAAAGGGCTAGGGATAGCTTAGCAGTACAGGGATTTTTTTTTTAATTTAAATCTTTATTGGTATATTACGAATACATATCATCATCGCATTAAACACTGAGAGTTTGTAGCAGAATATGACATGAATTGATTCTCATTTTTCCCCTTTCCCCCTGCCCTGCAACCCCCACCCCCTATATACATAATCTTTATTTCCTTTTTTCTCTATTACTGTCACTTTCTTTTTCCCCTCATTATTTACCACTATACCCTCTTTCCTTTTAAGTATTTTATATTTCACAGTATCAACTGTACATACTACAACTCATTTACAACTTCATTTTCTCATACCAGAGAAAAGATATGATATTTACACATCTGTGACCTATTTATTTCACTTAGGAGGATGTCCTCAAGGTACATCCATTTGAGTATGAATGACTCAATCTTATCATTTTTAGTGATAGAGTAATACTCCATTCTATAAAAAAGCATGTTCAAGATTTTAGGTTCAATCACCAGTACCAAAAATATTTTTAATAAAATTAAAAACACAAAAATCATACAATGACTGTTATCAAACCACAGTGGACTTGAAGTGAAAATCACCAGTAGAAGCAACTAATTCTCATCAATTGCAAATATTAATCACTTCTACAAACACATGCAGGATAAGCATATAACTCCATGACAGATCACTTGCCTAGCATGTGTGAGGTGCTGGGTCTCATCCCTAGTGCTAAGACGGGGTAGGAGAGATGAAGGAGGGAAAAAGAGTATCAAATCAATAATCTCAGAGTCCACCAAAGAATTTTAGAGAAAAGAGAGCAACATAAGAGTAAAAAAGGCAGAAGAAAATACTGTACATACTAAAAATTAGAACAGAAATAAAATCTATAGCTGAATCCAATATATCTTACGCATAGTTCTTTGAAAAGAACACAAAAATTGACAATATCTAGCCAAGCTAGCCAAGAAAAAGAGACAGGGGACATTAAAAGGCTAATAAGTAAATATTATTAACAACTCTAGGCTTAAGATCTTGGTAATATTAATGGAATTGGCCTATTCCTTGAAACATATAAATACAAACATTACAGAGAACAAAGAGATCATCTTAATTGGCTTGTGTCTATTAAAAAATTTAATCAATAATTAATAATTTTCCAAAAGGAAAGTACTCAGTGCAGAAGACTTCACTGGTGAATTCTGTCAAACACTTAGGGAAAAAAATCATCAATGCTCTATAACCTCTTCCATAAAATAAAAACACAGGGCATGTTTCCCAACTCATTCTGAGGGCAGCATAACTCTAACACCAAAACCAAATGCAGCTATTACAAGAAAATTATAGAGCTATTCTCATGAATGTAAATGCAAATGTCCACAACAAAATACTAGCAAACCAAACACAGCAGTGCATGTAAAAAATTCCATACCCTGACCAACAGCATGTATTCTAGATATGAATGGCTGATTCAGTATTTAAAAATCAGTTAATGTAATCCAACACATCAACAGGTTAAAAAAGAGAAGACATACAATCACATCTATTGGTGCAGAAAAAAATGTGCTAAAATCTAAAATTATGTATGATTTTAAAAGCTCAACAAAATAAGAATAGAAGGGACCTACTTCCTCCACTTGGCAAACAATATTATATATAACATATATAACATATAATACACACACACACACACACACACACACACACACATAAATACTGGTCAGAAATTACCTATTTCCCTAAGATGGAGAAAAAAGTAAGGATATTCCTCTCTCATTGCACTTTAAATCCTTACTAATGCAATACAGAAGGAAAGAAAGTAAAGAAATCTACAGATGGGGACACCTACAAAACTCTAATAAAAGAAATCAAGGACAGTGAAGATGAATAGAGGGATGCCCAATGGCTATGCAAAGGAATACTCAAAAAGAACTCAGTTCTTATGAATATGATCTGTAGAATCAATGGACTCTCAATTGAAATCTTTCAAAGTTATTTTGTTGATATCAATATTAATATCTATATGAAAAGGCAAAAATTCCAGAAAATCCTTCACAGAGCTCAAAAAAACAAAGCTGGAAGAATGACATGATCCAAATTCAAGAGTTTCTAGAAAGATAAAGTAATTCAGACAGGATTGTACTGATAAAAGAAATAGATTAATGAAACAGAATATAGAGCCTAAAAATATATAAACACAAATATAATCAACTGATTTGTGGCAAAAGAGCAAAGATGAGTCAGGGGAGAAAGAATATTGTTTCCAACAAAACTGGACATCCACATGCAAAGAAATAAAGACATAGACCTTTCACCATGCATTCAAATTAACTCAAAAGATATCATAGAGCTAAATGGAAAATTCAAAGGTACAAAATTTGTAGAAGATAATAAGGGGAAAACTGTGGTGACTTTGAGCTCAGCAATGAGTTGGTTCTCTTTTTTTTTTTGAGACAGAACCTCACTTTGTAGTTCAGGCTCACCCTGAGCTCAGCCTTGCACTCACAGCAAAACTCCTGCCTCTGCCTCCCAGGTGCTGGGGTTACAGACATGAGCCACCACACCTGGCAGCAATGAGTTTTTAGATAGAGCAATGAAAGCACAACTCATAAAATTAAAAAATATCCATGGTGGTGTTAAGGGTACAAAGAGAAAACCATTTGTCAAGAGAATGAAAAGATAAGCCACATACTGGGAGAAAATATTGGAAAAACACCACCTGGGTGAAGTTTCATGTACAAAATATCAACAAAATCAGTTATAATTTATCAGTAAGAAAATAATTGAAAATGGGCAAAAGGTCTGAATAGACACTTCATCAGAAATGACTGATAGCAAATTTACATAAAGAGATCTTATGCCATTAGTGAGCTGCAAATCAAAATAATGAGATGCCACTGAACAAGTTACAATGGTTACCAGCAATAAAAAATGACAATATCAAAAGCAGCGAGAAGCCAGGGGAACAGGGGCACTCATTACTGGTGGCAATAAGACATAGGACAGCCACTTGCAAAAGCCGTTTGGCATTTTTGTACAAAACTGAACATATGCTTACCATGTTATCCTTCAGCTGGGCTTCTTGGTATTTGCCCAATTCAAAGGTATTGGAAAATTCATGTCTACACTCAAAACTGCACATGAATGTCTACTGCAACTTTATTAATAATTGCCACAGACTGGGAACGAGTACAAAACTCTGCACAAGTTAGATGATAATTACACGATAGTACATTAAAAAAATAAAATATTATCACCAAAATGAAATAATCTCTCAAACCGTGAAAATAGGCACTGCAAATTGAAATGCACATTATTAAGTGAAATAAGTCATTATGAAAAAACTATATGATGTATGATTCCAAAACTAGAGCATTCAAGAAATTTCAAAAGTAGGGAGACAATAAACAGTTGAATTTCCAAGGGTCTGAGAGAGGAGAAAAGAAGATGGGAAAATAGCTAAAGCATGGAATTTGAGTACGGTGAAACTATCCTGGATGGTACTTTAATGAAGAACACGGGACAATACACATTTGTCAAAACTCACAGGACTGGCTGGGTGTACGGCTGCACGCCTGTAATCTCAACAACTGGGAGGCTGAGACAGGAGGATCACAGGAGTTCAAGATCAGCCTGAAGTGGACAATAAGACCCTGCCTTTAAAAAGCCCCAAAACTGTGCTATGGGATTATTGTCCACTTCAGGCTGATCAAATATAGAGGCAACGATGTGCATTGGAAAGAGAGTACATAGAAACTTTGTATTACCTGCTGGATTTTTCATTAAATCTATAACTGTTCTAAATAAAGTTCATCAATTTTTTACAAATGAAAAAACTTCTCATTGGAAATTAGTCCTTGACAAAACTAGTCACCAGAACCACTGAACAATGTTAAATTACTCTCTCTTTTCATTCAATCTGCTTTGACATTTCTTTCACCAATTAGGAAGTTTTAGCATACAATGGATGCCATATGGTGTCAATGTAATTTTAATTGGAAAAAAACTGGAAAAAGTTAATGGACCAAAATATCCAAATGGGTAACATACTTCAATGTTATTTTTGAATCCTGAATGATTTTTTTTTAAAAATCAGCCACATATAAATGGCAAATTTGGTTTGTGAGAATGCTATATTTTAAAAAATAATTTATAACAGGAACTGCAAATGTTCAAATTTTTGTTGGATTTTTCTAGCTTTCTTGCTTCATATTAATTTAACTACAATAAACCAAATTTAGAAATATGCTGCTATTAAATATATGTCATTTGCACAGATTCATGAACAGCCTATGAACGGATGAAGTCTTTAAATTTTACAGATTGAGTTTCTAAATACAAGGTAGATTAACTAGAAGTAGAGAGATGAGTGAAAGAAAGAGTAAAAGAAATACATCTTTCATGGTCAACCACATATATTATTAGATAGACAGATAAAGGTTTTCTCCTCAATGACTAATACAGACCAGAGAGAACAATTACTTGCAAAATAATTCACTCAAAGCATCCTTAGAAGTACGTGATATCTCTAACTACTAGAAAATTTATGACTCTGCAACAGTTGACCACCCTTTTGCTCCATTAGCCCAATCAGTCCTTATCATTTACCCTCCGTTAGTTTTCCTGAGCAACTAGTTTACTTTCACCTTTCAGGTAATGTAATTCATGTAACATAGTTTTTCTCTCTTCACATTTATGTGACATACAGAGTCAAATTTATAGTCTAACTCTAAGTGTAATAAATTTCACAATGAGTATTTTGTGTCATACCTGCATGTCATACCTGTCATACCTGATGGAACACTGCGGGTTTCATCTTACTTTCTTACCTGTGATTTTCCCCATTTCTTTCCTGAGTATTTTAGTTTGCATTATGTACTTTTATTATGTACTTTTTTTGTAGAACACTTTAACTTCTTTTGAGAATGAATTGAGATGTACATAAATAAATATGTAAATAAATACAAAATAGAAAGGATCTATACGCATCACTGTAAGACAAACTATCATTGCAATAATTTATTATTATGCACTAAAGTAGCAACTATAGTAATATTTGTAATCATAAGTGACAAGAATCAACAACATCCTTTCTAGAAGCTCTCAGGGCCCTCTTTTCTTACTCTATTTCCATATCCTAAAAATTTGTGCCAGATCTATGTATATATGTGTGTGTGCAATAATTTGAAAGTTAGGTTGGCACTAAGGGCTGTTCCACCAAGGTTCAGAACAGCTCTGCTTTCACAATGAATTTAGGAACAAGAGATTCCTAAGAAAACAGGAAAGTAGCTAAACAGATCCTTGTAGGAAAGCCTCAAAAGAAAGTTTGCTTCTTAAATTGATTTTAATGAAGAATTTGTCTTGCCAAAGCCACTGTAGTTTAGAAACTCATTTTACTATGCATACATCAAGAATAATTTTGATTTTTATAAAAGAACTTACATTTTTCATGCTACCCTCTTGGTATGATAACAGACCTATTATTTTATTCTTCTTTGTCTCTCAGGAGCTCATTTGGACCAGCCAATTCTTAAATTATTGGAAAATATTCTTATTTATTAAAGGTTCCCATGGCTAATAAATAACAGTTACTTAAAGGGTGAGTCTTTAGTTGACACTACAAAAAAAGTTTGAAGGTATCCAAAGAAGTAAATTTCTACTATTCTTCCAAAAATCCAATACACAGTTACAATGTTCCCAGAACGCCTCAAATGAGTCATTTAATTAGAAAAAAAATTTAAGAAACATTTCCACACAAGGAATGTAAACATTATGTATTGCAAACATATACAAAAAAGGGGAGAGAATCAAAAGTTGGGTGGGAAGGGGAAGGAAGGAGTGAAAAAGGATGAAAAAAGGAATGACGAAGTGCCATGTACATGTACCAACTCCACACAAGGAATGTGTATGCTACGTACTATGCGCATGTACAAATACACTAAATTTTCTAAAAATGTCTTTCTCCAAGGAATACAAGGGGAGGGCGTATAGATTATTCCAAACAGCCATGAAAAGAATGGCTTATTTCATAGCTAGAATAATAAACAGCATCAAAAAGACAATGTTGTAGGTCTGATGATTATTTTCTCAACTCATGAAATTTTGTGTTACAATATATGACCAGAGACAAAGTTAAAGAGTTTCTTCTCTTGATCACTTACTAACTACAACTTGGGAGAATAAAAATAAGCTTTCAAGGATGAGTTAAATGACAGATTTTGCTCTGCAAAGAAAGAATAGCTTCATTTAAAAGTTTAAATGTAAACGTTCTCATGTTCCTTCATCTAATAAAAACTTGTATTTCTTTTCAGTATACTTTTGATTACTGAAAAGGATCTTTTGTGTTGTTAGAACAATTATTGTGCACATTTTACACAATCCTTTTGGCCACTCTTTTTTACTTTTTAACAGCTTACTGAAGAAGTATCTTAGGAAAGGTCAACTGTCATACTTTATGCAACTATTGTGGTTAGAGAGCATTGTATGGAAGACTTGCTATTCTGGCTCTCCACAGCACTATTTCCACAAGAAGTCACAGCCAAAGCTTGAGTGACTGAAAAGGAGAGATTCCTCATCCCTATGATCACTGAAAGGTACATTTCTCTCCCTCTTCAATAATGTGAAGTACCAGATCTGAATTCACCTAACATTTATAAACACTCTCTGTCTCTGTGTCTCTGTGTCTCTGTCTGTCTATCTGTCTCTCTCTCTCTCTCTCTCTCTCTCTCTCTCTCTCTCTCACACACACACACACACAAAACAAAGGCCTAATTCACTTATCCATTCAACAGGTACTCCCTGAACACACATGATAACCCAGAGAGAGAGCCATGAGACTTACTGTCCACTCTTGGGAAGGATAAGGCACATCTGAGAGAAGAGTCCCACACCCCGAAGGTTTGAGATATTGCTTCTCTTACTGAACCTTACCAAACTCCTTCAAGATATATGTTCACTCCAAATTTCAGCTTGTTGGATACAGGGATTACTCCAGGTCTCTCACATGGAAAATTAGCAGCATTATCTACTTGCACCATTGACCAACCATTTAAAGACATTTTATGAGGTATCTTAGATGTCCTATTAATTTGTTGCACTAGGATAAAATAAATCTTTCTTTTAATATGTACTGATGTACACTATCTGTGAGGCTGTGAAAAAAATCATACAAACTACATGGCCCCTGGGCCTTAAAGCCAAGCAACAGTCAGGTGTGCTGAAATATTAGATAGTCTATCTCAATTGAAATGCATACAATAACACATAGAGAGAAAATACATTTTTCTGAGAATCTCTTGTAGCTTAAATATACATAATGTACATGGTACAAGGTCACTATTCCAGATGTTCAAAATCTCTGTACTAATTTAATTCTCCTCCTCAATCCCTGAAAATGAGTAAGTTTGTGTATGCTGGCGCACGCATGCATGCAAGCAGCAGCTAAGGGAAACATTATTTTCCCAATTTCACACATGAGGTACCTGAAAACTAAGAGTGGCTTTAAGTCAGATTGCGGTGTGGTTGACGATGGTGGCGACAGAAAATGGGGTCCTGACTGTCTGAGCGATGCTTTGCCTGTTATTTCCATCTCTTCAATGACACGTCTTTATATTATATGCACCTGCAATAAATAACTAGCATTCTTGGGGCACTTGCCATTTTCAGTCAATTCAAAACATTTTATGTGAGTTAATCTATGTAATGATTAGAACAATCTGGTGAGAAGTTACGTAGAGGCGCCAGCAACTTAATGTATGCAGCCTACATCCTGGGCTCACCCACCAAACCACCATGCTATATAGCACCTTGGCTGACACGTAGTTGTCTGTTTTCTTTTCCTTTTGCTTGATCAGGATTTTGGCCACACTGGACGCATTGAGTATATCAGGACAATAACTCTGTGACTTGGTAAAGACATTAGAAACAAGGCAAAAGTGGAGTGATTTCAAATACAGATACTTATTAGGGAAAATAATTTCCCAGAAATGGATTGCTTGTAGTGCCTTATTGTCATGATAAAAGAGAAAGTGTCACAGATGTGTAAATATCATATCTTTTCTCTGATATGAGAATATGAAGTTGTAAATAAATTGTAGTATGTATAGTTAATATTGCGAAGTAGAAAATATTTAAAAGGAAAGAGTGTAAGGGTAAATAACAAGGGGAAAACGAACGTGGTAATAATAAAGAAAAAAGAAAACAAAGATTGTGCCTATAGGGGACGGGGGGATCAGGGCGGGGGGAAAAGGGAAAAAATGATAATAAAGTCATGGAAAAAAAAAAGAAAATAAGTGAAAATGGTCACCATTATGCATTTCCTAGAAATGACTGATACAGAAGTAGAACCTCAGAGCTCTTGCATTAACTATAAACCTATGATACATAGTTGAAAAGCTGGCCTTTGCAAAAGTGCCAGGCCTTCTCTTGAGCCACAGTTCTTCGAGGAACTCCTGGCAGAGACAGGGCGGAAGGGGAAAGATCTTGACAGCCCTGCGACTCAGTCTCCTGCAGGGAGCTCACACACATGAAACCCGGGAAAGGAGAGCTTGGGAGATTGGGAATCAAGGGTGATTCATGAAGACTGATGTGATTAAGTCAGAGAGAAGCTGCTCGAGTTCACTCAGTGGGCTCTGGACTCAGGTAAAAACATGGCAGGAAGGCAAGTGTGGCCTCAGGGACCCCACCCAAATTTAATGGCAGATGGGAAGGGGTGATATACAAAGAAAGGTCAACCACGCAGTTTTCAAAAGGAAAGAATGTTTTGCCCTTAGCAAACTTCC
>PVIR01034944.1:0-16812 GCA_004026965.1 Petromus typicus | reverse complement strand
GTTTATAAACTCTCAGTCAATGCAACAGTGAGATCATCACACATTCTATAGCCGCCCAGGTGAGAGAGAATAAAGCATTGATACCATGGCAAAAGAGGTTTGATCTCTCGGACTCCTCTGGTAGAACTAAGGCATCAAGGGTCCCAAACCACACTGAGAATTGTTCCATCCCCCAATCCGGGCTTTGCTGTCTGAGGTCAGACTCTGGTATGTTCTGTGAACACCCTCCATGGTCTGTCTCTGAGCTCCCTTTCCCACCTCAGCTCCCCCATCTCCATGCTGAGAGCACCCAGACTAAACCTGACCCCCCTCAAAGCACTGTGAGTGCCTAAGCCTCTCTGCCAGGCTGCCCCGCCGACTGCTGCTACTCTGTTCTATCTGAGATTCCCACTCTGGATTTCAAGGTTCAGCGGACACGCCACCCATCACAGGCAGAAGCCAACTCCTTCATTTTCCTTGAAGAACTCTTTTATCCCTACTTCATTTTACCATTTTCCATCATTTCTTGGTGAGTTAATAATGTTCCTTCTTGTGTTGATATTTGTTCAAAGCAGTTTTATTTGCTTTGTCTAAATACTCTAAAATAAATTATCATTGACTGATAGGAACACAAGTGATATTTTTCTCTTTGCACATTTTTGCAATAAAGTCTAATACCACAGAAGTGTTCCTGTATCAGCTAATACAAAACATTGTTGTATGTGATACAAAGCTGTATGTAAATAAATCAGTGCTTTCAGATAATTACACAACTCACGGAAAGAAGTAGAAATTTACTGGATTGGGTAATATTCTTACTTCATCTCCCATATATACATATTCTTTTCTGGCTTGTACCTTTTGCTGCATATTTACTTTACCTTGATTTTATCCTCATGTGCAAGAGGCAGATTCTAGATCTTTGGATCCCATTCCCTGAATTCCTCAGGGATAGTGTTTATTTATGATATGACCAGACAACACAGGAGCTTAACTTCCACACACAAACCTAACCTTTTAACTTCGCGGCTCTCAATTAGCAGAATGTTCTCTTGCCAACAAATACATCTCTCAGGGGTCACCCGGGAGCCGCGTTAACTGGTCATCTTCATAAAGTTCAGTAAAGCATTAGTGGGGAAAGGGGTGTTTCAGAAAAAAAAAAAATATATCTCCTAGAATAACCAGCAAACAGAGTGTTTGAGGTAGTCCTGTGACACATACTCATTACGAACACAGGGTTCTCCACCCCTTGCACAAAATCTGAACCTCTCCTTTCCGCGCTAATGCAGAAGAAGCTTCTATAGATGGGAAAGAAAAGAATGGGTTGGAGTTATTGTTTAATTGGCCGCAAACTGGAGATTCACTTCCTGCTCAACTCCTGTGCGCTTCCATCAGGCCTGAGGCGATTCCGTCACAGTAAACTAACCTCCAAAGCTGTCGCCCCTGCCTCAGACCCACAGGCCGCGCCACCCGCTGCCCAGGCCGGACCTCCCTGTTCTCTAAGGAGGGGTGTGGTCCGTGTGGCCCCTGCTGAGTGGAGGCGGTTTCCTCATTGAGATGCAGGTAGCGCTCCCCTAAACCAGGGCTGCGGAGTGTCATTAAAGCGGTGAGGAGACAAACGAGGCTGGCGTCGCATACGAAGTGGCGCAGCATTTAACTGAATCATTTTATTATGAATACATCCCGGGCTGCCACTGTGAGCCACTCGTGTAAAATATGCTGCCAAAATGGATCTCTGCTAATTACACTTCATGCATATTTCAGAGCTTTCCACAGGGGTATGGGAGGATGGTGTTCATAAAAGGGAATTTTAAAACCAGGTTCACTTGCATTTGGCTCAAGACCCAGACTAACTAACGCGTAACAAAGATAAGTTCGGTTACCTTATGCGCTGTTTGTTTTCGCAGGAATGCTGCAGTTCCTCCTAACTCTATCAGTACTACTGGAGTAGCTGGCTGCAAATGAAATCCCTCTCCTAATCCTCCTGAAAACACATTCCTCAGAAAAACATATGGCTATTAAATCATTTTCTCCTCACTTCCATTGTTTCTAGTTCTGTCTTCACTTCTGTATTAGCCTGAAATAAAGAAAGGAAGTCCCGGCCCTGCGGATGCGCTGGTGAGTGACAGCAGGGAAAGCATCGTTACCTGCTGCAGGAGGGAATGGTACAGCACACACGTGACGGGTTTCTCGTGGCTTTTCACCCTTTTGCTGGTTTCACTTTTCATTGCCAACACGGCTAGCTGGTTGTGAAACGCTATGAAAAGCCGGTGGTGAGTTTCATCGAAGTGGAAGAGGCATTTGAAGTCCTGACTCTTGGGGAAAGAGCAAGCTGTCCTCTGGATGGACAGCTGGTGGTGAACATCCCACAGTCTCAGAATCTGGATGAAAAGTGATTCAATTGGATAAATGTATCAAAGAGAATTCTAATTTTTAGCCTCTTTTCTCTAGCTCACTCTTGTTCCCAGAAAGACAATGTTTTGTTTTGTTTTATCTTCCGTGCTGAAAATGGTTCCTACTTCTGTCCTAGGCCGCACCTGTGTATATTCCCGTTATCTACTGCAATCCCTCCTAAATTTGAAGTTCCTCTAGGGAAGAGATTGCATTTTATTCCAGTCCCTAGATTAGGGCTTCACCACTAGTATGTATTTCTAGCTGGAAAATGATGTTCTGAGATCCTGTGATTATGATTATTTATTTATTTATTGCATTGCTGGAATTTAACCCCAGGCCTTCACAGGCCAGATTCTTCTCCCTTAGTTTTCTTTTCTCGTTTTGAAATAGGGTCTCACAAAGTCACTAAGTTGCCCAGGCAGGGCTTGGATTTACAGAGTGCGGGGATTATAGGCATGCAGCACAACATCTGACTAGATATGGCTTCCTACCAAGCAAAAGTGATTTCTGCAAGTATTACTATAGTAAGAATTTGACATGGCACCATTCTGCTGGGTTATTTATTTGAATTCAATGTAATCAGAAGCGTTTTTAAATGTGGA
The DNA here is from genome assembly GCA_004026965.1 of Petromus typicus. NCBI lineage: Eukaryota > Metazoa > Chordata > Mammalia > Rodentia > Petromuridae > Petromus > Petromus typicus. The sequence goes on along the minus strand of PVIR01034944.1, from coordinate 13,837 downwards.
AAAAAGAGCCAGGAAAAAGGATCTGATTGAGGCAGTGGGAGTACTTTTCTTGGGTTTCTGGCTATAAAACTAGTGAAAGGCCCTGGTCCAAACAAAACGGAAAAGATGAGCAAGTGAATCCTCCCCGGAGCTCTGTATAGGGGCAGCCCGCCTGACGGAGTCTCGGTGAGGGCTGGGTCAGAACTCAAGCCCAGAGCACAGAGCAATGTTATTTCAAATCACAGCACTTGTTGTCATTTGTCACAGCACCAATGGAAAAGTAATTCATTCCCATCCTCCTCCTAAGGCCCCTCAGGAGAGTGGATGATCCCAGCTCCTTCAAGCACCATAAAATCAGCGGTCAGGTTCTCTGCCCAGAATGTAGCCTCTTGATTCTTTGTCACTTTGTATTTGTTTCTATTTTTTATCTGCAGGGTAGTTACCTAGACCTTCTTCCTTTAAATACTACAGGAGGATAGATCCATTTTATAAAATCAAACAGTGCAGAGCTTTTCTCTCTCCTAAATTCTACTCTTTGGAGACAATCTTCTTGAACTCTTCCTAACGATGGCTTTTTCCATAAAGTTAAATAATATCAGTATGTGTGTTCTGTATATATGAATCATATATAAAGCATGGCCAAAAGCTAAAATCAAGTTTTTAAATTTTAAAAAATGTCTTACAATAAAAGTTGTATTGCAATTAATACTCCTCAAAAATACCTCCCCTTATTTCAAACAAACTTAGTTGTTCTTGTTATTTTCAAGAGTGTTATTGTGATGTTATGGCTGCTTCCTCACCCTGAATCAATTCAAAAGTATACCTTTCATTTTGACTTTGGGGAAGAGCAAAAGTTGCATGGTGCTAGATTCTATGACTGAGGTGGATGAGAACACATAGTAATGCTTTGACCAGGAAACCTTTCTTTTAGGTAGCATTGGGAAAAGCAGCATTTACCCCGTTTTTGACCATCGTTAAGAAAGACACTCAAAAAAGGGGACTTCCAGGACTGCTATGCAAAGTAGCAGGCACAGTGGGATAAATCAGTTCAAAGTGAAAAGGAGTATTTTGAGGAGGATTAACGGTGATATATCATTTAACTGAAATAAGTTCTTTTACTTTAAATATTCACCACACATCTTAATCACATCACGTATAAAATGAATGACTGCTCTGAAAGGAAAAGACTGACTCATATTATTTTCTTTTTCACTTTTGATTTTTCCCAGCCTAAACATTTAAATTTTTAGTCCTATTATTATATTTTAAAATAAGAAACACTAATTATTGTACTCACTAATTTGAGACACTATCTTTGAGTGGTTTAGAGCATTCAATGACCTGTTTTATGCAAGGCTTGCAGGACTGAGCCAATATTTCAAGACAGCTCCAACTGCAGGGGCTGTGGCTTGTAAGCAGCACATTTAGCTTCAACTGATTAAACCTCTCCGTTGGCTTTTCACCTGCTGTGACATTTTGATTGAGCAAAGCTATGGATCTTATTCCCAAGAACAATTAATCTAGCCAAATGTCTACTACCCTGCCTCAGAAAAAGTCTCATTCTTTGAGCTAAGATTAGGAATTTTCTAGTTTTTGTATAGAATTTCAATGTGGTAATATCATTTGACACCACAATTTAATCATATTCAGAATTCCTCCTCGAATTTTCTATGTATTTCATGGGACATAGTGAATGTAGACTATTTTTTAATTAGTTAAACTTATGGCTCATCAAGTAACTATGTTTTCATTCAATTCATTAATGTAAATATTAGTAAGAAATGTACATGAATGTTCCACTGCAACAAAAAGTCTGTCTGTCTGTCTCTCTGCTACATATTCACCCAGATCCCATACAACTCACAATAAAAGCTTTTATGAGATTTTTTCAATCATCGTTAAAAAATAAATATGCGTGATGTATACAGTAATCTTTCTAACCAAGTCCTTCCAACAAGCTTGAAATGACCTAGTCAGTCACTGCCAGAAAAGATTCATACCAATTCCTCCAACTGCATGAATATATAATTTTACAAAATGGGTTTTCTTGATAAAAATTGTTGCCTATGTATCTGGCCTGGAGAAGGAACACCAAATTTCTCTACTGAGTTACACCTTCAGCCTTTTTCATTTTCTTTTATTTTGAAACAAGTTCTCCCTGAGTTGCTAAATTGCTAAGATAAACTGAACTTCCAATATTCCCTCAACAGTGCTTCAGAGTTCTCTTACTAAAGAACTAGCTCTGGTTGTTTTGCATTCGTAATGTTTTTAAAATTTTTAAATGTTCTAGCAGCTCTCCTAAAAACGTTTATTCTCAAATATATAAATCTATAGAAGCTAAGACATGTGAATATATTTTAATATTTGCAGGTATAAACCAATAAATGATTTTGAATATTACAGCCATAGTATCACACACATCTAGATAATTCTTCTCCCTTTTGTGCCTTTGTGCTTGCAAGGTAGTGGTAGTACTACTTGAGCTAAATCCCAGGCCCCTAGATAATTCTTAAACTCTCATTACTGACAATGGTTATGTTTTTATTATTTAAAAATCTTGTCTTATTTGATATGAATCCTCTTCTCCGAGATAAAAAGTAATTCACATCAATAAATATCAGTAATATAGCTGAATATAAATTAACAAAACTTCAAGTATTTAATCGATTATAATTTTCCTAGAATAATTTTCCATTTTCTTGTTCAAGTAATTTAAATTGATTTTAGTATGTCACTGGCATGTGATAACATAAATTAAATTAAAAATCAAAACAATATAGCTTATGACTTCTCTTGTCTACAGTAGGTTACTTCTAGTGATTAGTAATTAAATCTGGAAAAAATTTTTGGACTGTATACATTCATTAATTTTCTTAAAATTAATTTTTATTGCTGTTATTCTGTGGAAACTTATGCTCTCTCAAGTTAATAATTTCAGTATGCCTACACTAGATTTTTTTCTCTGCTAACAAACAGATGTGCTCATGCACTGCTATCAACAGATAAAATCATGTCCGAGCATACTGCTAGAAATTATGTGACCTCCCATGCATTTTCAATTTTCACTTTACTCTCATGTTCTCATGCAATACCTCTTAAACCTGACATTAGGAAAGCTTATGGTGTTTTAAAATCATCTATGTTTGGGCCCTTTGCTTAAGCCATTTAAATCAGAATCTATGAGGATGAACCTCAGACATTAATATTGTTAAAGTCTTAGGAACTCTCTTTCCTTGTATTACATTTATATCTTGATTGTTCTCCTTGGTTTTAAGATTAGAGTTAATATCCTTGATCGAATTTTTTTACAGTTTAATTAGGAATACCATATAGTTTGGGTTTAAATCAGATAATTATACTCTTCTTTTGTAATCAGTCCATGTCCTTTTAATCACAAAAGGAACTCATGTGAATTCAATTTTATTAAGGAAGTCATTTAGCAAAATGTCACTTAAATATCTGAGAATCCTGAACTCTCTCCATCTTTTATATTCAATTTAAGTCCTACAGAGAATTAGATCATAGTTTATAAGGGAGTATACATATTTAACACCAATTTCAAATGCTCCAGAGCATTTCCTAAATTCACACTGGAAGAAAATAGATTGAAAAACATTTGAGCTTAAAAATTACAATTGAAAAATTGGCTCTTTTTAATTTAAGTTCCACAAGTTTTCCTTAGTGTGTGCTTACCTACTTACCTGAGAACCTGTGATTCTGTACCAATTTTGATTTACCAAGTTGAGCCACTGAAAGGCCTATTTGGTGCTCTCTGTTTTATCTCCAGTTTTTTAGGAGCAGAAATAACTATCGAAACTCTGGGGTAAATTTTAGATTTTCACGTATTAATCATCACATATTTTTCTATGCAATCTTCATCTTCACTGACTTTTTAACCTTTTAATACTGTAAGATTGTAAGCAAATGCTGTCTATTCATGGACACGGGGAGCAGGAGCCAGTGCATTTAAACTATAGACACATGTTCCTCTTTCCCCATCAGAAGTCCCTCCGAGGTCTCTGTGATTTCACCTGTCCATTTCCTCACCTTCCCTGCCAGCTCTGAAATACTGTCACTGCTAACTAAAATATACTAAAATTACTCACCCTTTGCCTAAATATTCTAAAAAATAACAATTCAAAAATTCAGAAATTGAACTTAAAGACAGGACATTATGTTTGCAATCTAATTTGGCTGAAAAATTATCTGCTTCTTGCCAGAAGTAGAATGACAATTATTCACATAGACATAATAAAACTATAACAAGTAAATATTTTTCTTTTGTACTGTAAATATGACATTTATCAATGAGTAACTTGATGGGTATGTCACTCAATGGATAGATACATGGATGGCTAGATAATCAGATTTTTTTAAACATTCGATCAGCATCATCGGGACACTGGAAATATGTCAAGCTTAATTCAGAGCAAAACAAAACATTCAAAATTTTCTAACGTGGACTGAAGATTTAGCTCAGAGGTTCTGTAGTCTGCCATGCAAGTGTAAGGGCCTGAGTTTGGTCCCCTGTTACCACATACCACAATACCAGGCATGGTGGCTCATGCCTCCTGTCATCTCAGAACTCAGAAGGCAGAGGCAGGAGGATTGCCTTGAGTTTGAGGCTCACCTGGGGTACATGAAGAGCTCAGAGCAGCCTGAACTAAAAAACCAAGACCCTGTTTTAAAAACACAAACAAACAAACAAAAAAAACCCAACAAACCCATTTTTTTCTAATGATGACATAAATATACAGGAAAACTAGATTGAAGATTCAAATGACCCTATTTAAAAAAGGGTCTTCTAGGTTTCATAAATCTTTTTTTACTAACTTTTGCCATTCTGTGAAACATGAGTGCACAATGACAATAAGAAAAGAGAAGGTGTGGTCTGGGTGTGCACGTGCTTGGCTAGCAGATACTGAAAACAGCAGTGCACCCCACCCCACCCCTCTCACCAGGAGAAACACTCTTACACATGCAGCCTTTCAGCAGATAATAGAATAACAGAAACCAAGAGCAATGGCTCTCCTGAACACACTCTCACAACTTAACAAGTTTGTTTATTCAGAATTTAAGCCTTTTCCTTCCTAATCCACAAAATCATAATCAGTAAATGCCTCAAAACATTTTGTTTGCCATCATGTATACTATAGTAGCAAGATTTTTCTACTGAATATTTTAGCTAGTGGTTTTATATTAAAGTCATTTGACTCTTCTTTTTTGAAGAAAATTTTATATTGTATTTTTTTCTCCAGGAATGAAATCAAATTTAAAATATTAGTTTTAAATTAAGATAATCCCCTCTGTTATTCATCTTTAAATGTTACTGTGAATATTATCTTCTCTATTTTACCAATTCTTTCCAACAGAAATGAGAGAAGATATACAGCACAAAGACTTGGACATGACAAAGTGTTTATTGTACATATTCTATCACTGATCTTGAAAAAAGTGAAATGTTTCCTAACATTATGACTTTTTCCTCAGAAATACTGATTTCATCTGTTCAAATCTGTCAATAAAAAAAATCAACATTTCATTTCAGTTTCTTTGTTTTCTCAGAACAAAAGTTTATTTAAAATTTCAAAATCTTAGTTAAAATTATTTTCTTCCATTATCATTTTTCACATAACACTGAAAATCACACAATGTTTTCTTAGCCTTGAAAAATCATCTTCTATTTCTACCTTTCAAGATCACAGGTCCTTTTTTATTTTCAAAGTCAATTTAAACTTATATATTAAAATTTTTATTTCTTCTTACTCAATATTTATACTAACAGTTTTTAAAGAAATAATTCAAGACAACAGAGCTAGCAACTCTGATCCAATTATCATCAAGATCCAGGTTTATGTAAAGTCCCTTCCTGCTTCAAAAAAATGTAGCTCTGAATAAAACATGGTTTCTGCTGTCTTTCCGGCCTTCAAGGTATGGAGCTAATCTGCATGAGTCCAAAAGAAGAAAAGGAAATTTAAAATGGGCACAGTGGGGAGTGGGCATAAATTAAGAGACAAGTTATAGCGCTGAAGCAAGACTGTGGGCCTAGACATCTGAGAACAGGTGGAAACCCGGGCAGCAGTGTCCCCATCCCCACGCCGGAGGGGCAACACACATCTTAGACACACATCTCCTCTGGAGGAGAGCATCTGACTTAGTTCTTCACAATGTCTATGGACTAACACCTAATAAAAAAATCAGGTAATAATAAAAATACAACCAAACGTAAAAGGAAACAAATCGCTATGGAGGAAAGTTGCCAGGGCAAACATTTAAATTTAGATTACCAAAGACTCCATATTGCAATCATTAGACAAAATATAAAGTAATTAAACATGAAGTTAAAGATATGAGTCAAAATTCACAAATGAATAAGAAATAAGTGAATATTCATAATTATCTAGAAATTAAATATACTTTTAAGAAAATATTTATTAAATGTAGAAGTGTGGTTTATAGGAAATGTGGGCACATTCTTTTTAGAAACACACTCTTAAAAGCCAAGAGTATCATTAGAATGTCCCTTTAATACAGAGACAAAAACCTGAACAAAGAGTGGGAAAAAAGTTGGTATATGCTATTTCTAGAACAATACTAAAAGAATGAGTACATTAAGAGGGACAGTATGTGCTTGCTCGATATTTTAAAGATGTCAGACTTCCTCAGACTTCATGGTATTCCAATTTGAATAGCAACAGAATTTATCATGGAGTATGAGTCATGATTCTAAAATCTACCTCTGAGTATAAAATATCAAAGGATGGTTGAAATTGGAAAAAAGATAATACTAAGTAGGGATCGCCCTCACCAGCATCACATAAACAATAAAGCTGTGATGATTAAGTAATGACACATTCATGTCAGGGAATGCAAAGTACATCAATGGAAAGACTACAGTGTATAAAAAGAAACTCAGGTACATACAGTAACTATGATGATGATAACAATAACATTTCAAAACAGTAGGAAAAGTCAATTAATCAAAAAAAAAAAAAAAAACCCTGCCTTTCCATTTATAGGAAAAAAATCTTTTCACAAAATTAAACAATATCAAAAGCTAAAAAATATATCAACAACATGAAAATGATTAGTAAAAATGAGAGGAAGATTTTTTTGGCTTTGTTTTGTTTTGGGGTTATTGGGGGGTGGTTTGAGACAGAATCTCACTTTGCTGGCCTGGAACTCACCATGTATCCCAGTTGAGCCTCAGACTCTCAGCAATCCTCCTGCCTCTGCCTCCCAAATGCTAGGACTACAGGTGTGAGCTACCATGCCTGGCACTGTGGTACATGGTTACCAGGGATTGAATTCAGGACCTTGTGCTTGCCAGGCAGATGCTGGAATCAGTGAGCTAAATCCCCAGGCCAAAAGGAAGATGTTTTTTATAAATAAGGAATTATGGAAGACCTTGTTAAGGTGGATACAAAATACAAAGCTATACTATACAGATTCAATGCAATCCCAATTGAAATCCCAACAGCATATTTCACAGATCTAGAGAAAAAAAATCCAAACTTTCATCTGGAACCACGAAAGACCCAGAAGAGCAAAAGCAATTCTAAGCAACAGGGACATGGTAGGGGGTATTACAACTCTGAACCTGAAACTATACTATAAAGCCATCATGATAATAACTGCATGGTACTGGAAAAGTAACAGACCTGAAGATCAGTGCAGTAGACTAGAAGATGCAGAAACTACTCCCGATACACTGAGCCACCTCATCTTTGACAAAGGAGCCAAAAATCCTCAATGGAGGAAAGATAGCCTCTTTAACAAATGATGCTGGAAAAACTGGCCTTTAACTTGACAAAGACTAAAACTAGATCTAGCTCTTTCACCAGGTACCAAGCTAAAATCAAAGTGGATAAGAGACCTAAATATTAAAACGGACACTCTAAACCTGCTGCAAAACAGGTTAGGTAAAACTCTTGAAGACAATGATTTAGGGAAAGACTTCTTGAACAAAACCTCTATAGCACAGGAATTGGCATAAGAAATCAGCAAATGGGACCTCATTCTTTTAAAAAGCTTCTGCACAGCAAAGGAAACCACCAACAGAGCAAAAAGGCAACAAACAATGTGGGAAAAAATCTTTACCAGGTGTTCCTCAGACAAAGGGTTACTTCCTAGAATAGATAAAGAGCTCAAAAATATCAGCCCACTCAAATTTAAAGACCCATTTCAAAAATGAGCATCTGAAATGAACAGATATTTTTCAGAGGAAGAAGTAAGAGCAGCTAAGAAGCATATGTAGAAATGCTCAACATCAGTAGACATTCAAGAGATGCAGGTGAAAACAACACTGAGATTTCATCTCACTCCACATAGAATGGCTGCCATTTCAGAATTAGCCAGAAACAAATGTTGGCAAGACTGCAGAGAAGAAGGAACCCTTCTCCATTGTTGGTGAGACTGTAGACTTGTACAACTCCTGTGGAGATCAGTGTGGAGATTCCTCAAAAAGCTAGGATTGACGGTCCTGTTTGACTTGGCCATCGCTCTGCTAGGTATACACACAAGAATTAAAAGATTCATATCACAGTGACATATGTGCACCCATGTTTATAGCAGCTCAATTTGTGATTGCTAAATCTTGGAAACAACCCAAATATCTATCAACTGGAGACTGGATAAAAAAGCTGTGGTTCTTCTACAGAATGGAGTATTACTCTGCCATAAAAAATGATAAGTTTGAATCATTTATACTTAAACAGCCATCCCTTGAAGATATCCTCATAAGTGAAACAAATAGGTCATATATAGGTAACTATTGCATCGTTTCTCTGGTGTGAGAAAATAAAGATGTAAATGAGTTCTAGAATTGCATGCTATATATTGTGAAATAGAAAATACCCAAAGTGAAATAGGGTGAAGGGGGAAAAATAATGAAATTATAACAAAAATGAAAGGAAACAAATTTTATGTATATAGTGGGATGGTAGGGTGGGTAGGGCTATGGGGAAAAAATGAAAATTAACTTGTGTCTTTTACTGGTACAAATCCGCATTGTGGAATACAACCATGATATGTATATGTAATGTACCAATAAATATTTTAATTTAAAAAAAGTATGTTCCCATTGATCCAATAATATTGGAATTTTTCACAATAAATTACTAAAAAATCTTAAAAGATACATCTGTATGTGCATGTATGTGTGTATATAATGGCTAATAAATGTAAAAGCATAATATATTTTCTAATCAATGGGTGATCAAACAACTGAATCACAGTGATCCATAGCATAAAGTACTATGTAGTTAAAAAAAAAAAAACACAGGCCTATATATATAGCCGCATAGAATGTTCTCTAATAGTTGTTGTTTATGGAAAAATACCTAGAGAAAACTGTTTTAGTATATGTGCTGCCAAAGCGAACACTTTGCAGAAAAATTAATTTCATATAATAACCACTTACACAAAACTAAAAAATACTACACACTACTTGTATAAACACATAGGATTATATATGAAACATATTATAGCCACGTGTGATGCTCCAAGCCTATAATTTCAGTTCAAGCCCAGCCTGAGCAATTTGGTGACTCATCAAGTTCTTGTCTCCAAATGAAAGAGAAAAAGGAGAGGGTTGGGCTTGCAGCTCAGTGTGAAGTCCTGGGGTTCAATTCCTGTTAACACAGACACAAGTAAATGTGTGCATGCAAAACCATAATCATTTTCTATGTATGAAACAGCATAGTTTGAGAAGAAACAAAACAAGTGTTAATAATAATCATCTCTTGGGAGAGAAATTGAATAGAAGGAAAATAAGAAAGAAGCATATTTGTGCATTACCTATATTTCCAACATGTATAGTTTTTTAAGGAAAGGAATTAATACATTTATTTACTTCATACAAAATGAAAATACTCAGCATCTAGATTTTTAGATGGAAGATGAAGTGAGGGGCAGTATAGAGAAGAAATTTAAGAAGAAAAATTGATGATATAATCAGCACAAAAGTGTTTTCCCATGTCAATCATAGTTCCACAGTAGATTTTCTAGGCTTTGGCAAAATTAAAACCTCCAACAAAGGATAAAGCTATAAACTAAGCTGATTCTGGTTTGGCAAATCAGGATTAGTAGCCCAGGAGAGAAGAGTAATAGAAGAGCTGGATTTCTAAGAGCAATAGAAAAGCTGGATTCATTTTAGTGGCAGAATGTTTGCCACCAGCGGCGAGATTTCTCCCAGGCCATGGAAATCCTTTTACTCCCCTGGTGGTTCTTCCTCTAAATGACAAAATCAGTGGCTGCCAGGAGAGTCTGGCCATGTGTGACTGCCATGCGAAGAGAAACAATTCAGGAGTCCAAAGCAGAGTGCAATTGGACTATTATTGAGTGCAGTACTAACCCTGTAGGAATAACTTGTTGTGTAATCATTACTTAGAAATGGTAATAGAACAGTCTTCCAAACAGAACAGAAGGTAATAGATCATTTTTGAAAGAAATTATTTAGATTTAAATCTCTCTGATCTGAAAATCTGATTCAGCAACTTACTGACCAAAACATGATTCAATCAGAGCCTCTTTAAGTAAAGAATGCTTTTTTTTTAAATTTTCCTGTCTCCTAACTTAGCTACAGGTCTATAAAATATCCAAAAGAATTTTATTGAAATAAAGCAGAGGTCTAGTTAGATACAGATAGGCCTGTTGTTTGTTGCACAGATGTAAGGATTGAGATAACTGTGAGATAACTGAGTGGATTCAGACTAATGAAGGTGATGAGCTTTATTATGATGTAATGGTTGAGAAATCAAAGCAAAAATAGAAGGGCAAAATTGAAGAGGCCAGGTAGTCTTAACATTAAAGATAGCTGTACATGATCAATTCTTACCCTAAAGATCACTTACTTTAAAAAGTTATTTTGGAGAACTGTATAAGAACAAAATATATGATATTTGACTCATTGATTTTTGATAAAATTTCATTCATTAAACTATATATTGAGGATATAATATGCACAATCCAAGAAAGATATTATCCATAGCTGCATGGATCCTATCATTTAGTCAACAGTTACACTATTTCCTCTATCATATTCAGCATAAGTTTAATATATTGGTAGATCCTAGGAAAGAGAAAAATGAATTCAATATATATATTTTTTCCATTTAATCAATGAAAATATATAAAAGGTACAAATGCCCATGTACTATGCTCTAGCACAGAGACCCCTCACAGATGGGAACCTGTGCTCTATTAAACAAATCATATTGTGCTAAATTCAGTTATGGAAGTTAACATTACTGAACCATCTCAAAAAAAAAAATACGAGAACTAAATCTAGCAAGAGAGGAATATCACAAATTATTTCACTTAGTTTCTTTGCTACTCTAGGTTCCTGATGATGTGTTTACTTCAAGCTGCGAGCGAGTAATCACTGAATAAACATTACAAGGCACCAAATACTAAGGTAGGTACCAAGAATATGAGTTGAGAGAGATACTGAGCCTTCCTGAAGAAGCAAAGCAATAATGTCAGTGGAGCATGGACACACAAGATCAGTGGGAATGCACAGAGAGAAACACATAGGCTGGCATGAGAGATCCCAGTGTCTAAAGTCTGGAGGACAAATAAGCCCCCATTGGTTAGTAGAAGATAGAAAAATGAACACCAGAAGAGAGAAAATGTTACTCAATAAAACTGCAGAGTAAGAATAACCAACAGTTTGATACACATCTTGAGTCTTATGTAACAAACAAGGAAAGTTACAAGTGAAATAGGCAGGCAAGCAAAAAGATGACTTTGTCTGAAATTTTAACAAATCTTAGAGTAAATGGGCAGGGATGAGGGACTGAAGAATTTGATAACTACTTGACTAGAAAGTGGAAAGCAGATTAAAATCAGATTAGTCTGAAAGTAAGGAGATAGGTTGTAAAAGATTTGTAATATTTTGGGGAAAGACAAGATTCTTATTACGAGTAACCATCTAAAATGGAGAAGTAAATTAATAAAGGTATATGAAAAGGACTTAACTCAAAATCAAGAGTTTTGAGTGTAGTGGTAGAATATGTCCTTAATGTATACTAAGCCCTTGGTTTTGTCCTTAACACCCTAAAATACAAGCAAAATTATCATCAAATATTAGTATCAAATAAAAATGAACTGATACACTTAATTTAAGTGTTCTTAATACGCTTACCACATTCACATTAGTTTAAATATCTTAATTTATCAAGTCTCCTTAATATCAAGCCAACAATAGCTAATTGGATGTCCCTATTCATTTTCTTACCAACAATACTACTTCATTTCTATCTCCATTTTTCCCTATTGAATTAGTGAGAACTTTAGAAACTCTTTAAGATATCACATATTGGAAGCCCAGTACAAAAGGTTAAATCCATCAGTATATGTTTTCAACATATTTGAATACACCATTTCATCTAGTTGGCCAGACTTTTGTTCAAAAACCATCTTTTTCTAAATATAGATTTTAAAGACATAATAACCAGTACATGCTACAATTGAAAATCCTTCCCAAGAAACATCAGAATCATGGTGTATTTCAGTAGCAACAGGTGAATCAGATCTAAATAATGAAAGGCACAATACTACTTACTTTATCCATGGAGAAGCTGAAAAGTTGTTTTCTTTCAGCAAAGAATTTGACAGCTATTACACTAGCTGAGTGACCCCAAAGGACACCGACTGGTTTAGAAACAACATAAGGATTCCAAAGGCAAACTTTATTGTCAATGCCAGCGGTTGCTAATAAGATTTTTAAAAAGAAAATAAATGTTTTAATGGGAGATAAACCCCTGGCCCAAAAACATATTTTTTAAAATCCTGACTACTAGCTATTGTTGTGGAGAATATTATGGATTTAGCCTCTTACCTAATATGAGTGCTCTTTTTTAAAGTTTTTAAAATTGATTTTATTAGTACATTATATATATATGTGTGTGTGTGTGTGTGTGTGTGTGTGTATAATGATCATAATCAACATTTAAAATCTGTACCATATCATATATCTTAGAACTCTATTACACTTACACCTTCAGTTTCTCATACTAGGGAAATGATATGGTATTAAAATGTAAGTTTTTTACTATTAGTACTCTTAATATGAATGCTAAGAATTGAGTGAAGATTAAATCAATCCATTCCGTGAGATATATTTGTTCTCCATAACTACCCTATGACTCTCAATGATATGTCTACAACTGACTTTTTGAGAGGATAACATACATTTATTTCTTTAAAATTTCACTGATTTCTCAGTATCACTAAGAAGTTCCACTCCTTATGCTTTGTATGGTTACATTTAGTTCCAACTGTTCAGTATAACACAGAAGGCATGCGAAGAATCCTAAATCTAAAGAGAATCACTAACTTATCTCTAAAAGCTATACTTTCTTTTTTGAAAAATTCAAATCTTTATTGGTACATTATGAATACACAAAAGTCATAGTTTTAAAAGCAGAAGTACCTTCCTGTCATAGTAACTACTAACTGTTTGCTAGTTGGAACCATTTATTCCATAGTATTCCAGCAAACTGAGATTTATGTAGTGATGACATGGTACCGATGGCTGAAAAAATCTCCCATTTCTTCAGTTTTGAGGGACCTCAGCCATAAACACCTCTCAGCACCTTCTTGAAAATATAAAATGAAGTAGTACTTTTGATGATTTTTTATTTTCTATTTAGAAAAAACAATGTTCAATATGTAATTTGTTCAACCATCTTGCACAAATATTTGATATATCTTAAGCTTAAGTAAGAAAATCACTTTTAAAAAAGGAGTTATCTCATTTATATTTTTTAAATCTGCTTTATATAAAAGTGCATACATGTCACTCTACCACATAAACTTCCACTCTGTTCCTACTATAGATGTGCTGGTCATGTTT